>APFE031433185.1:113970-146354 GCA_000404065.3 Pinus taeda | reverse complement strand
AAAAATGTGGTTTAGGGCCTCAAAACGGCTCTGGAAGTTCAAGACCCGAAAAACTGCCAAAAATAGTAAATTGTCTTACAATTAAGGAAACTGAAAGAGACAATGGTAAGGGTCCAAGTGGAATAGGTGGGTGTCCACCACCATCCACCTGGATCAGTCCTCAACCCTTAGGAAGCAATGGTCCCCATTGTGTTGAGTGCCTCCATGAGATGGGGAAACTTCTGTTGAACTTGGTCCCTGGTGAGCCACTTGCCTTGGTGCGGGAATTGGCTAACTTTGACAACCCGATAAAGTTGTTTCTTCTATTGAAGATTCTTCTTCATTTGTGTGTCTATAATTCGATCAGTTGTGGCCTGCTCATTGCAGTCTAGGTTTAACTTTGTTAGTGTGAGTTTTTCTACAATGTTTGATGTGTCCAGTAATGGTGGGAAGTATGATCGAAGGCAGTCCACATTAAACACTGGGTGCAGGCCAAGGAATGGGGGAATGTGAGCTCAAAAGAATTGTCTCCCACAAGCTTGGTAATGGTCTAGGGACCATATTAGAGTGGTTTGAGCTTCCAATGGGCTCCGGTAAGGCATTCTTTCTGCAAATGCAACCAAACTTTGTCGCCCACCTAAAACTTGTGTGGCACCTGATGTTGATCATGTCGTTGCTTGAACTTGGAATTTGAACTCTCCAATATGTCACGAACCCACTGGTGAATGTGTTGGATGCGTTCAATAAATCTAGTCGCTTTATCAAACTCGAACAATACATGTGTGCATTTTGTCTATGTAGTCACATGATGCCTGGTAACATCAATTGAACACAATGGTTGAAATCCTAGACCCACTTGAAAGGGGTTGCAACCAGTCGAGCTATGGAGAGATTTGTTATAGTTGTTTTGCACATAGGGGAGACTCTCATCCTAGGCTCATGGATGCTTGGAGTTGTACATGCAGAGTATGTGCACTATTATCCTATTGACAACCTCTGTTTGGCCATCAATCTAGGGATGGAAGGTAGTCGACTTGATGAGCTTGGTGTCTAATAGCGTTAAGAGGCTTGACCAGAATGTGCTTAGGAACCTGTTATCCCGACCTGATATAATGGTCTGCGAGATCCGAAAATGTACCCACACTCGTTCAAAGAAGAGTTTGGCAGTGTCCTCTGCTGTGATACTCTTCTTGCAGGCCACCAATATAGTCATCTTAGAAAATATGTCGACTACCACAAATACACAATCATTACCATGCTTGGTAGAAGAGAGGCCAGACATATAGTCCATGGAGATGGATTCCAACATTTGGTTAGGAATAGGCAAAGGAGTGTATAGGCCTTGCTTCTTGATGCTTGGCTTGGCGATGGTGCAGGCAATGTAGAATCTGATATATTTCCCAACATCCAATCAGAGTTTTGGGCAATAAAAGTACTTTTGTAGTGCAACCACAGTTTTCTCCACACCAAAGTGTCTTGTGACCTGACTATAGTTTGCCTTCCAAATCAACTTAGAACGCTCACTTAAAGGAACACAAAGGTGGCCCAAGTAGCATAATAATGCATCCTCAAGGTGGAAATCAGGAACTTGATTTCCATCTACTAGCATCTTGTATGTAGAGGCGAACTCTGGATCATTCTTATATAGTTGCAACCATCCAGACGTATCGTGGCCATAAGAGTTTAGAACAGTAGTCAGTGCTGCAACTAGGAGTCAGTTGAGGCAATCTGCAACACGATTGGTGCTGCCCTTTTTGTATTTGATGTTCAAGTAGAGTTGTTGCATATATGTAGACCACTTCTAACGGCAATCATTCTGCAATTTCCCTTGTGTCTGTATAAATTGAAGAAGTTGGTGATCAGTGTGGATGACCATCTCCTTCCCCAGAATGTAATGCTTCCATTGCTGACAAGCTTGCACAATGGAATAAATCTCTTTATCATAGGTGGGGTACTTCTGAATTATATCATAAAGTGTCTCACTATGATATGCCATTGGATGCCCGTATTGGGTGAGGACTGCACTAATAGCATAGTCAGAGGTGTCTGTCTCAATTTCAAATGGTTATTGCAGGTTAGGAAGTGCAAGTACCAATGCAGAGTAGAGGTGGTGCTTCAACTCAATGAATGCCTTTTATTGGGATTCGGGCAAGGAAAACTTTGCTTTCACCCTACCCTTAGTAATATGACTCAAAGGCCAAGTGATATGGGAGAATCCCATAACGAACCTCCGATTAAAATTTTCAAGGCCCAAAAAGCTGTGAAGCTTTGTTAGAGTGGTCAAGGTTGGCCAATCCCGAATGACTTGGATCTTAGGTGGATCCACATGCACGCCAAGCTCATCTATGATGTAACCCATATATTGGACCTGGCTCATGCCAAAGGTGCATTTCTCCAAGTTGGCACACAGTTTGTGTTACCAAAGGGTTTGAAGGACCTGTCGAATGTGTTGCAAGTGTTCATCCAAACTCTTGTTGAAGATGAGGATGTCGTCCAAATAAACAACCATGAATGAATTTGTGAAGGGCCACAAGATGTCATCCATTAGCCTCATAAAAGTAGCAAGGGAATTTTTCAACCCGAAGGGAATAACCAACCATTCAAAAAGGTCTTCCTTGGTTTTGAAGGTGGTCTTCCCTACATCTATGGGCTCTATTAGAACCTAGTGATAGCCAGACTTCAGATCGAACTTGCTAAAATACTTAGCCCCCTAAGTTGGTCCAAAAGGTCATCAATCTGTGGGATTGGATACGTGTTCCTGATAGTGATTTTGTTTAGTGCTCAATAATCAATGTAGAGCCTCTAGTTCCCATCCTTCTTCTGTACAGGTACAATCGAGCTAACACAAGGCGAGGAACTTGGTTGGATCTGCCCTTTTTACAACAACTCCTGGATTTTCCGCTTGATTTCTTCATTTTCTAGAATGGAGTGGTTATATATCGACCCATTAGGTAGAGGTTCTTCGGAAGTCAGATCGATCGATGACCTTGTCCATATTATTTCTTTTACATCATTGTTTCCTTGTATCCTTACTAATTCTAAGTGATCATTCCATTCCGGGCAATGTCCCGGGCTCTGGACCAAAAAAAGTGGCTCAAATCCCAGAATGCTAGCATTAGTGTTGAGACTAACTCGCCTGGGCAGTGTTTGGGAAGTGTTATAAAGCACCTGGGTAGTGTCTAGGGAGCATTAGTGCTGAAACTAACTCGCCTGGGCAGTGTCTAGGGAGTATTACCCTGCCCTAAGTTTTCTCAAATAGCGGTAAGACCTAGGGACAAGTAGTCTGAGTGGCTGACTTGTCTTCTGAAGGTTATGTGGATGATGTTGGATGATTGTGTGTGATGTTCCGTAGATTCCATTTCCTTAAAGTCACTAAGGAGGTTGAATCTTATCATAATGGCCTCTCATCGCATGTTGACCCTGGCTGGCCGGTTGTTTGGGTAGATGTGGGAGGAGGGTGTTACAGTCTAAGAAGACAATTATTATGAGTTGTAATCCTTATCTTGATGAGGTGTTGTCGTGATTCACTGATCAGTTGTTAGATAGATCTAGATTTATATCTGAAACATCTAGAAGGTCAATCGATGTATTGTAAATGCACATCCTAGGATCAATACAGTGAAATATAAGGGCTTAAGGCCTTTTCTGCCACTCACATGCCTTGCCTTGCTCTTGCCAGTTCTTAACATGGTACTAAAGCCATGGCTACGGAAAAAGTCTTCAAGGTGAAATATTTGTTCTAATTCAAAGTGAGGTTCATCAAAGTCCCTTAAGTCCTAATGGGCTTGGTAAATCTATGGTAGTGCTCTATGGAAGTTATTGAAGATTCATTAATGAAGTTTCTTGTTCATGTTTTTCCAGATATAGGTACTAGCAGTTTCATTGAGATATTCTTTGTCAACTAGGATTTTTTTGAATCTACGTCAATGAAACTCTAGTTCACATATTGATCGATCTCATTATCTTTTAGTTTCCTCATCCGCTTCATTCGCCCAGGTGTATTACTCCCCAGCCCGAAACAGTTGCATTCATAGAAGCATGCACTCCTTTCTTCTCCTGTGAACTCCAGATAAGTCAACCCTCCAGCCTAATGCAAACATCCATCCAAGTGTAAGAAAATACAACTTTGGCGAAATGTTTCCATGGGAGCTCTAGATATGCATAATTTCTTTGCCCATTCCCTGTAATAGAATGACATTTAACCTTTTGCATTGTTTAGAAATTTGCTTTTGCAGGGGGGAATTATTGTTTTCTGAAGATTATTGTTCATTTTGTTATCTAAAGAATCTTAATAAATCAAAGTATGGTTCTAGAGGAAGGAGCAGCGAAAGATAAATGAAATATGAATCTTGTCATGCAGATCTGATTTGCACTAACAATGCAACATTGTGCGAACGTGATATCTAGCCATATAAGGAATTTAAACAAAGTGATGTGTGTTGACTATTTTTTTTGTATCCATGTGTTTTTTCAGCACATAAAATAGAAACAGCCATCCATTCATGAGTACTACGCCCAATGGGTTTAACCTGCAACATGATCTCCTAATGCCCAACATTTGTGTTCTCCACGTTAGAAATTCTAGATCTACTACAACATAGATATGTCAATCTCAACCTAATACAACAATTGCTTCAATGTGGCTTTTCAACAAAATGTGATGCAAACTCTATGTAATAAAAGTTGATTCACCTATACATCAAGTAGTAGTGCATACTTGAGGCTCTGAGGATAGCTAGAGACCATCATGTTCATGAAAGAATTGGTTATTAGTCAAATCTGAGTGTGAATAAAGGTGAAGGTGTTGTTAAATGACTGAGCACCACATGTTAAAGGACCTGGCAGAATAGCCCCATTCTAGCATTGGGGATTCGGTCCATTCCTCCTGTCGCAGATCTGGAGCATAATCACATTTCCACAAGAACCATTCTTGGAATTAACAAATTACTAGCATGTTGGTCTGTGTTGATGATGTTGTGTCACCAACTTGACTCTTCATTTTAGGTTTTCCCATTCGTTGTATTTGTGTTATGTTTTTCTTGGCTTGATACCTAAAAGTTGGGTATTTTTCAAATAAACTAATGTGTAGTTATACTTGTTGTATTGGTTGGTGTTTGTAAGATCGAGTTGCATTGCATTAGAGGTTGTTACGATTTTCTAAAGTTGTGAATTCATGGCTCCAATTTCCTTGCATATATTAACTTCACAATATGGACCATGTTTTCGGTTTGATTTGGTTTGTTTGTAGTTGGAAACTCAAACCAAGGGCAGTCACATCATAGATGCTTTCGGTGAATTGGTGTTATCAACATTGGTTGGCCCAATGTTGGAGGTGCTCCAAAGGAATTAAAATTCAGGATACCAAATGGGTTGCTTAACTCGTGCAACAAACATATTTGTGTTGCCAAAAGGTCTTAGACTAAACAAAGGAGTATTTGTAGCATGGGTAACATGGCACGAATTTTTCTTGGCCCAAGATTGACTTCTTCGTGTGGACTCTCTGCCATGGTAGAATTTTAACTTATGACACTTTGCAGAGGAAAGGATTTCATGGCCCCTCCAGATGTCCGTTGTGCATAGAGAACGCAGAAACAGCACTGCACTTAATGCTTGAGTGCAATTTCTCCATACATATCTGGGCCTCCTTTACCATCAATTTCGATCCCATCTTTTCTCTGCCTCGATCTGTGGTAGACCTCTTATCAAATTGGGCAAACAGGTACCCCGGACAGCCACCCAAAAATCAAGTTATCAAAACTGCGTGGGCCATTCTCCCAAAGATCATTTGTTGGCAAATATGGCTTGAAAGGAACAGAAGAATTTTCAGAAATGCAAGCCTGAATCATAAGGTTTTAGAAATCAAAGTCAAATGCCTCATAAAGGAATGCTTGACAGAAATAAACGATGACTCCAATCTCAGCGAACAAGACATTGACTGGGGCTCATCCTTAGGCCTGCAATTTCATCCAGTAGTTAGAACTGCCCCCATCCTTAAAGACTGGCAAATAAGGATACCTGAACTTGAATTCCATGATTGGCTTAAATTGCACTCAAGACACTCACTTTTCTTTGACGGAGCAGCAAAGGGTAACCCGAGCATAGCAGGAGAAGGAGGCGTAGTTGTAAATCCTCTGGGGGAAAAAATTCATTCCTTCTCCTGGGGACTTGGTCATGCTTCCAGCATACAAGTTGAGGCATTGGCCCTCTTCCAAGGCCTAAAGATACTCAAAGAGCTAAACATAAGGGAAGCCACTGTGATTGGCGATTCGCAGGTCCTCATAAATGCAATGATCTCCAACTCTCCAATGCTGGATCTTAATCTATCTAGACTGGTATCTAGAATCAAAGGCCTGGGAAAAGCTTTCCAAAAGCTGAATTATTTCCACGTTCTGAGAACGCTCAACAAACAAGCGGACAAGGAGGCCAACAAAGCAGTCCTTCTTTCTGCCGAGGTCAAGACAAAAGACGAAGAAGAAACATGGGAATCCATCCCATAAGCTAGCTTCTGCCATGTTTTTCTGCCTGCTTCTAAACAAATTTGTTTGTATCTTCAAGGGGGGGAATATCTCTGAAATTGATAAACTAGAATCCCTATCAAAAGGAAAAATTCCAAGACTCAACAGCACTCTCATTTTTTCCAAAGAGATGCATCAAGACAGAGAAGTCTTCAATGTAACCTGATTTACGGCTTTCAAGCCAGGATGAATATATATACAACATAACAGTCCCTGTCAAAAAAAAACATGGCATGAATTTTTCGTTTCAAGATCTATTTTAACTAGAGTTGTATCTCTAGTCTCTTGCAACATTCTCCCAATTCGTATTTCCCTCTTCTTACCTCGAAAAAGTAACAAATAATGTCGAAGGCTATAGTGAGGGGTTGAAATGGACTTCTTTGCCTCCAATGTATCTGACAGAGAACCAACACATTATACACCACTTCTCCTTACGAATTCACCAACATGCTCTTTGGATGTGGATTCTGCAATGACCTTCCCTCTAGCTCCCTAACGAGAGCTCAGTTCAACAACCATATTTTTTTTTATTTGCAAATGGCAATTTAGTGATTGAAAGAACAATGATGTGCCAATTTTCACTATGACATAATGTCATGTGGTCATAGTATGGAGATCCTTGCCAACAAATAGAACTATGATTAGTCAAGCAGGTTTAGGTCATGTGGTGGGGAAAATTTGTTGTCTTCCTCTCCACCCAAGTTTGAATCTCATGTTATGACGTGTTTGACTATGCAATGTGATTATCTACCTTGATTCCTCAAAATAGTAGGTAGATGTTGTTTATGGACGTAGTTAGTACCAGATTAATACAATGAACCAACAACAACAAAAAATGTGCCTAACCATGTTCCAGAAAAAACCAATGTATGATTGACATTATGGCTAGCCTGCAACAATCTATCTCATGTGTGGTTGACGATGCATTTAAGCATACTTTTCATAGTTACCACCAACTCAGTGGAGGAATATCATTTTTCAGAGCTAAAAATCATGTGGCAATTGATTTGTGTAGGACATTCTTTTCTGTTTTGACCAATTCTCACTACATGTTACATAGCCAAGAACAAGCCAATGGAAGCAATGACATTGTGTTTGCAATACTTCATAAACTTGCATACACAATTCTTGCATTTGAGATAAGAAACAACAAAATGTTCAAACCAATAAGTAGAGGAGTATATGCTTACAAGTGGTGTAGTTTCAATGCACAAAGTAGATAGATTTAATAATGAAGTGGTAGAAGTTAAAATCCATTCCAAAAATGTGTGAGATATGTTCATGTTGAATTCAAGACGATATGCAATATTGAGATTAATGCCATATATGGCACCAAACATTGGTCATTTCCATCCAAACACGAGTGTTAATGAAAAAAGGAAAATGTCGACATATTCCTCATCTCAATACAAGGTAGTGACTTCAAAAAACTTATTTTTGGCATATATAAATCTCCTTTTTTTCAAAATTGTGTACAAAGTTTAACTGTAGAGAAGGAGCTATTGATTGGTCATTGTAAGTGAGGTTGTATTTATTTGGCTTATGTAGAAAACTAGCCAAGTTTTTGAGGTATAAATATTGGATGCATTTATCAAAGTATTTAACTTATTAGTTCTAAAGGAGAATTCATTTCTTTTGAACCATTAATTTATTCAAAGAAAAGGAATTACAAGCAGAACTTTTGTAAAGTGACCTACTTGAAATTGAATAAGGAGTTAAAGAGAGTTATCAAATTAAATCCTTGTAAAAATCACACTTTATGGTGCATGATCGGTAGTACCTGACACCCTAAGGTGGCATAAAATCAAGTGAGTCAATACAAGAAAGCATGACAATCAAGCAAGTGTGTCAAGTACAAATGGGTAAATAAGGAAAGTACATACTAAATGTCTCTTATGAAATTAAATTTGCAAGAGTGCAACCATGAATTGCACACAAAAATTAAAGTACTTGAGTGGAAATTGCAACAAAACAAAATCATCATTGATCAAATGATTGTCGTACTAGCATCTATAAAAGATCTTCAAAGAGAAATAGATATGAAGGATCAATTACTTGCTACATCAGAATTAAGAGAAAATCAAGATCATATTGATGATATGATTGATGCAACATCTATAGTGAAGGTCAGCACAATTTGCGATACAAAAGATCTAACACAAAAAGTTATTGCATCTTGTGATACAAATGAATTCGCCTAGACAATTGATGCAAGTTGTGGCAGAGAGGTGCTAATATAATAGAGTGATGCAACATGTTGTACAGAAGATATTATTCAAATGTGTGATGGAATACGTAACATAGATGAAATAATGCAGATGATTGATGCTTCTTGTGATAGAAAATACCTAATAATTACATATGTCTCTAGGACAAAAGGACAATAGAAAAAACATCAGCATTATATTTGAAGTTGCAAAAGAAAAACAACATCAAGAGATTTCCAAGATGGTTGTTAGACCTTGGAAAGAAATATCATTCAACAGAAATCGACATGCATTTTGATACATAAATGATAATAGCTTTTGTATTCTAGATTATGCCAAACCAATTCAAATTTTGAGTACATGATTCTTGATGAAGTTAAGAGTATTGATAAAAAAAATGTCTACATTGTCAAAGAAATGGTCATATGGAGAATCATTGTTTTGATGTTGAAAGAAGAAGAAATCTATGAAAACAATCCATTATAGATGGATAAATCCTTGGAGATGGAATCAAGAAGAAAAGAAGTTGCAAAATCCTATATTTTGGTCAAGATAGAGGTAAATACAAAGTTGTATGAAGAAATGAACAAAGGAAAAGTTTTCAAAAAGTTGTTCTAGAAAAAAGACAACACTCTACACACCTAAAGGTGGGGAGCACAATGATAAAAGAAACTCTCCTACACCTATTAGGGGGAATTAAATTGATGAAGTCAAATTGGTTAGTGGTCATCGAAAACCACCATATTATTCAATTGAAGACGATTATTCGTCGTCCAAAAACCATCACATTATTCAAATCATATTGGTTAGTGGTCATCTAGAAACCACTACATTATTCAAAGTAGATTGGTAAGTGGTAAACCATAAACCACTAGTTTCCATGGAAGAAGGTTAGTGGTCAACCAACAAAACCACCACCTAAAGAATCTAAAGCCCAAGCCTAGATCCTTTCTATGATGAACTATTGAAAAAATTCTCACCCTTGCACTTAACATGGTGGGAACATTAGATATTAGGCTTCAAGTTTTGAAGTCTTATCAGTCAAATTTCAATCAACATGTAATCAACAATTGGGAATTTTGGCATAGCAACTTGTCTTTTCAACATAAAATCTACAATCATTTTAAAGGAAACGTTCATATGTAATAGTTGTTCACTTCCAAATTTTCAGATATTGGTGGGTTTTTAAGCAAACCTTCATCGAAGCTCAATTCAATGGTTTTAGATTGAAGATGGGAAAATTTATTGGTATAAGTTTTGTACAATTATTCAAACTTATGATTGAGGGGGGGATGTTAGACTATGAGTCCCTAGATAATCACAAAGTCCAAGAAAATAATTATTATGAATTGTAATCCTTATCTTGATGAGGTGTTGTCATGATCCATTTACGAGTTGTCAGTGAGATTTAGATTTAGATATAGATCTAGATGATCTAGAGGTCAATTGATATATTATACATTCATATCCCGAGATCAATGCCATGAAATACAAGGGCTTAAGGCCTTTTCCACCACTTTCTTGTCTTGTATCACTCTTTCCAATTCTTAACACTAATTAGCTTTGTATCCTTCCAAAGTAAGCCCATACTCTGTATAATAGAGCTCTAATATTAATATACAATATAGCTAAACGAATGTAATTGAAAACTACAAAAAATGAAAAACTATAATCTACATTAAATGAAGATTTTTTGGGAAAACGAATTTTATTCCATCGTAATTTGGGTGTTGTTCTAAGAGTCCTTCTCCTTAGAATGGAGAAGGCACTCTCTTTTATACATTTACTTGACTTGAAACTGAAATGACAAAGAATAAATTCAAATCCACAAATTTCTCATGTGGTTACAACAAATATTCTCAAGACCTTTGCTAGCAAATATTCTCAAGAGCTCCAAGTTTCTTCTATATCCAAAATATTTTAATGATATTTTAAAATCTATAGGAAATATTTAATGGTTGAAAATGATACTTGAATTTTATTGTATGGATTTGGAGCACAAGCAAAAATTGTGTTGTTACAAGAACTACTCATCCTCGTAACCGTAGGGCCACTTACTACAACCAAAGTAAATCATTAATATCTCTCAAACTACAATCTGGGTTATTGATATTTTTAGTGAAGATGTTGATTTTGACTTGATGATACCTTTCACCAAAAAATATGAAGTTATAGTTGGTGGATTTTCTTAAAATAATGTGTGTTGACATATTGTGAGTTTGCTAGCAAAGGTGATTGACTCTTGAGGATAAGGGGGTGTTAAGTACTACAACTCTCTAATATATGTGCAAGGTAAAATAACAGGATTTAGCCCGATATCTCAGGGAAATAAATAAGGCGGCTCAACTATACCCTTGGCTATACTACTCAAATACCGAGGTACTGGAGAGTGATCTCCTAAAGTGGTGTTCTTAGTGTACTAGCAATAATATAGCCAATTAGTTTATTTAAAGTTGGTTTCAAGTATATCTAGGAGGATTCCTATATATCCAATGATACATGGAAGTAAGATTCCATATACAAGTACTATGATGCAATACTACTCAAAGGGTTACCATAAGGGGTTACAAGGTTTTCCTACAATGTGATTCCACTTGTATTTTTGTGTGTATTCTGCCTCTACCATAGTTTTATTCACCTAGTGGCAAATCATTGTGTTATTTAAAGACATTGAAACATGAGTCTCTAAAAAAATTAAATGAACTTTGTAGTGTTTTTTTATCAACCTTAATTGACTCAGACTGCAACATTAATTGTCAACCCAGGGTAGGTCTTGTTGTTTCAATGGAGTTCACACTATCTATGCCAATACACTTCAACCAAGCATAAGAAATTGCAAAAAACTATAAAAGGTGTCACTGATCTAATTTACCAAATCAATCATGTATGCAGATATATAAAAAACCATCTTCAGAATTGTAGGTTTTAACCCCGTACAGAAATTACCTGCATACGAATTCTAAATCACAGGAAAAATAAAAATGCGAGAGCATAACATATAAAACACATATATACAGAGATTTCCACTGGATCCCAAAACCGGGACTACCAGCTTGATTTTTCATTATGTTCCTTTCAATGTTACAATACATATTTATACATGCCGAAGCATCCAAATACCATGGACCGAAAACCATCGCGTCCAAAACCATGGAACAAAAACCATCGCGTCCAAAACCATGTGCAAAAACCATGCACAAAACCATAGGTAGGTCCGCCCAACCTAATGTATGGTCGAAAGACCAAACCAATTGCCTGCATAACCACTTCCAAATCCAAATAATAATAAAAATTCACAACCTGTTTATAATATGGAAGGACAAGATTTTCAAACCTACATGATAACTCCATTAAATCTAAATAATGTTCAACTTAGATCTGGTAGAATATTAGAAAATAATTCCCCCTCAGTTGTTATTTAGGAAAGTGAAAAAGAAAAGATCCCTGAAGAAGAAAAGTCTCTTAATAATAAAAAAGAAGAAACTCAAAAACAATTTATTCCAACACATCCAAATAACTCAACCCCTATTATGGACCAACCTTCAATATCTTCTTCAAAACCACCCTTCCCTGAAAGATTGAAAATTGTTGGAGTAGATAAACAAATTTTATTGCCTAATTATGACATGTTAGATGAACTAAAGAATGTTTACATAAAGATTCCTTTGCTTCAAGCTAGTAAAGAAATACCAATTTGCACAAAAACAATTAGGGACTTGAGCATTAAAAAGCACAAAAGAAAGAGAAAAGAAATCAAAAGAATCCAACTCATTGGAAAAATTGCAGATATCATGATGGGTAAAACAACAATTCAAAAATATCTTTATCCAGGAAGTCCCATTGTGAAAACACACATCAATGGTATAGAGATCCCAAATACATTTATTGATCTAGGAGTAGCCATAAATATCATGATCAAACAAACTATAAATCAATTAAAACTTTCTAATCTTCAATATACACCTACAATATTATAATTGGAAGATATATCTGTAATCAAACTTGATGGTGTATTAGAATTTGACAACCTCAAAGAAGAATGGATCCAAATTTAAGGGAGATTGTTAAGGAAGAATTACAAAAATTGTTGAATGTCAATTTCATCTATCCAATATCAGACAGTCAATAGGATTCACTGTTAGTAATTGTCCCTAAAAAGAGTGGAAAATGGAGAGTGTGTATTGACTATAGAGGATTGAATAAAGCCACTTTAAAAGATCACTTTCCACTTCCTTTCATACATTTGCAGGAAATAAATATTTTTCATTTTTAGATGGTTTTAGTGGGTATAACCAAATCCAAGTAGCCTTGGAAGACCATGATAAAACCACCTTTACTTTCCCACGGGGAACTTATACTTACCAAGTGCTTCCCTTTGGATTATGTAATGCTCCTGCAACATTCCAAAGAGTAGTATTAGAAATTTTTTCTGGTCTAATTCATGATTGTGTGGAAGTGTATATGGACGATTTTACAGCTTATGGAAATTCTTTTAAGGAAGCTCTTGAAAATTTAGAAAAAGTTCTCACTAGATGTAAAGAAGCAAATCTCTCATTAAGCCATGAAAAATGTTTTATGATGTTTACTGAGGGAATTGTTCTAGGACACCACATTTCAGGAATGGAATTAGAGTGGACACATCTAAAGTAGAAGTTATTTCTAAATTATCAATTCCAACCTCTCAACGAGATGTTAGAAGTTTTGTTGGTTTCACTGGTCATTATAGAATATTTATAGAAAACTTTAAAAAATTGCACCTCCACTTTTCAAGTACTCATGAAATACTGTGAATTCAATTGGAATTTTGATTGCCAAAAGGCCTTTGAGTCATTAAAAGAGAAAATCTCTGAAGCACCCATTCTTAGAGGACCAAATTGGAAATTACCTTTTCATATCTCAACTGATGCTTTAGATATAGCTTTAGGAGTTGTGGTAGGACAAAAAACGTTAACTCCATATGCCATTTATTACACCAGTAAAAATTTGACTCCTGCAGAGTTAAATTATACCGTCATAGAAAAGGAGTTTTTAACTGTTGTTCATTCCATCAATAAATTTAGACATTATATTACTGGCTATGAAACTTTTGTACATACTGATCATTATGTAAATAGATACTTAATGAATAAATCAATCACTAATGGCATAATCACTAGATGCTTGTTATTGCTGCAAGAGTTTAATATTACTATTCTGGGCTGACCTGGAAAACAAAACACAGTTGCTCGCTTTTTATCAATGATTCAAGATGATAACAATGATATTCATGTAGAAGATAACTTTCCTAATGAATATATTTTTGTAGTATCTACTAAATATACATGGTTTGAAGATATTGCTAACTATTTGGCTACATGAAAATTACCATCATACTTGTCTCCTCGAGAGAAAAAGAAGGTAATTCAAATTAGAGCATATTATTCATGGATAAATGAATAATTGTATAAAACGGGTCTAGATCTGATCAATCGAAGGTGTGTAAGAGAAGATGAAGTACCAGAGATATTGAAAGCTTGTCATGATGAGCCATGTGGAGGAAACTTCGCTGATGAAAGAACTTCTCACAAAGTCCTTCTCTTAGGATACTGTTGGCCTTCCCTTTTTAAGGATTCTAGAGAGTATGTTAAGAGATGTGATAGTTGTCAAAGGATGGGGAAACCTGTTCCTTTTGATGAGATGCATCTACAACCTCGGGTACTTATTGAACCTTTTGAAAAATGGGCTCTAGACTTTGTTGGTCCAATCAATCCACCTGCGAAACAAAAAATACATTCTTGTTTGCACTGATTATGTTACAAAATGGGTAGAAGCTAAAGCACTTCTTTCTGCTACTGAAAATGTTGCAGTTTCATTTCTTTTTGAGGATATCTTTACTCTTTTTGGTGTTCCAAGAGAAATTGTAATAGATCAAGGTACTAAATCTACATCCAAGTTGATACAAAAGATAATGGAGGAATACAAAATCAAACATCGAAATTCTACTCCATATCATCCTCAAGCAAATGGACAAGTAGAGTCTACCAATAAAGTAATTGAATCAATTCTCACCAAAACTATGCACTTGCATAGAAGAGATTGGGCATAAAATATTCTAGAAGCTTTATGGGCATACCATACCACATGGAGGAACACTACAGGACAAACTCCTTATGAGCTTGTCCATGGAAAACAAGTCATGTTTCCTTTCAAGTCAAAACTTTCAAGACAACACTCAAATTTCGCCCTAATCTTTCAGAAGCACAAAAACAAAGAATGGAGAAACTAAATGAACTTGATGAGATAAGACAAGATACAATCCAAAGAACTAATCTAGTTCAACAATAGAGATCCATATGGCATGACAAATATATTAAAGAAATAAAATTCCAACCAAGAGATTGGGCATTACTGTTTGATTCAAAGTTCAAAGATTTCCAAGGGAAATTTCAAACTCATTGGCTTGGGCCTTATGAGATTGAAACAGTCGTTGTCAATCGTGTAGTCAGAATCATAACTATTGATGAAGAAATGATCACTTTTCTTGTGAATGGTCATCGACTGAGAATCTATCATAATCCATTGACTAAGGAAGAATTTATCAAAAAATTTGCAAGATAATATTGATTTAAACTTGGTGAAGAAAAATTTTCCTTATTCTCCAACTTGATCTCTAAAAATATTTTTCTTTCTAGATTATCAAAATTAAATAAATAAATAAATAACAAAAATGCATAACCTTGAAAACCAACAATGGTTGGCATGTTTATACAAAAAATCTAAGGTGAAAACCAATTTTTGACAACTTAAATTTTCTTTACATCTTTTCTAAACCCATTTTCTTTTATGTCCCACTCTTTTATTTTTCAAAATAAAATAGCTACAAAATTATTGAGTTTCTACAGCTCTAACAAATTTCTACAACCAATTTGACAGATAATTTTGATGGAATAATTGAAAGAGGGATTGACTCCCTTCACTGCAAGGCACTTGAAGACAATACAAAGAATAACAACCAAAGGTTAGAAAGCAATAATTCAAAGGTATTCAATTATTTAATTTGATAATAGGGATCAAAACATTAGTTGTATTAATTATATAGACATCATACTACGAATTCAAAATCATCATTACTAAACATTGATAGTATCGTGTCAAATCAGATCTAATCCACCATTCAATCCTTATCATTATACCTATGCTCCAACCCAAATCTTGATTTTTATTGATCTGTTCGCCCAAATCATGCTCATTCATTCTCTCAACAGTTAGATTATATCACATTTCTTCATATCCTTACCACTCACACTCTTATCATTCACACTCTCATCCTCACTACTCTGAAACCCTCTAAAACCCTCATTTCCTATCAAACAAACAATCATGAGACAAAGCTTCTCAGCCATGGGAATTATAGTCAGAACATAACCAACATGAAGAAATTTTTCAAAAGGATATCCATAGACAAGGGAATTGTTACAAAAAGTGCAGTGGTTGGAATTTGTAGGGAAATTTGACAGATTCCACAAGGAAGTAACCAAGTCCTTCGCTAAAGCCTTTGATGGAGTGGAAGTCGATATAGGGGACATAAAATTTACAGTGACAAAATCCTTTGTTACCGAAGCTACTGGATTTCCCCGAATTGAAGAAAAATGGTTTTAAAATAGAGGTGTTGAGAGCGAAGAATGGAAAGTTTTTTTAAAGAACCCTAGTATGGACACCATCATTTTCAAGAAGCAAATCTTGAGCACAACATTAAAAGGTAAGTGGAGAAATTTGCTTTTGATAATTCAAAAATTTGTTAATTGCAAAGGGAATTTTGGATGCATGTTCTTCTATCATATCTGACTTCTGATGAATTTTATTGAGGATAATGAAATAAATGTTCCATATTTCTTGCTCAATAGTCTAGGAAAGATGTTAGGGAATGTCCAAAGGAAAATTCAGTTTATAGAAAACACCATGTATCACCATGGTCTTATTAAAATCCTTGTTGAATTTCATCTTAAGAATATGGGTGATAATTGGGAAAGATTTTTGGTGAGGAACCATTTTAAGGAAGATAACCAAGAACAACCAAGCAGCAGCAAGGCTAAGAGAGGGAGCAAAATAAAAATTGAAGAACGAGTGCAACAAGAACAACCAAGCAGCAACAAGGCGAAGAGAGGAAGAAAAATAAACATTGAAGGACCAATAGAACCAGGAAAACGACAGTCATAGGAGCAATCGCAGGATGACATTCCTCTTGCAGAAATTTTAGAGAATATGAACAAGAAGGATGTTAGAAGAAAGAAAGCCAACCAAAAGACAGAGAGCACACCCAAAATAGAGAAACATAAAATAGAAAGAAAGAAAGAAAAAATTTAAAAGCCTCCCGTGACAAGCTTAAGAAGAAGTACCAGATTCAATCCAACAACAAAAGAACAACCTACAAAAAGTATGGATCATATTGACTTAGAAGCAGAGAAACATTCAAGGGTTTCTCCACCAACTTTCATCACACCTCCTCAGAGTCCAGGCTGAAGAACACCTAAAATTGATCCTATACAACATGAAATCTATGATTATATTAAGTCTCTAGAGAAAATAGACGTGGAAAAAACATCAGCTTCAAATCAAGAAGAAGTCCAATTTAGTAAACCACAAGAATATCTAGTGGTAAATGTTTTAAAAGAAGAAATTTTCGAGCTAGAGACACTAAACATGTACATTCAAAAGGAGAATCAAACCCTAAAGGTGCAGAGTGAAATCCAAGTTGCTAAGAGTGACAATCTCCTTTTACACCTAATTCTATGGTACAAAAAGAACACGAACCTGAAATAGAAAAACAAAGCTCTACAAAGACAAGTCATAAACCTAAAGTACAAGATTCTCGTGAAAAAGACAAGGACGATAGTGGGTGGAAAGAAAAGGAAAAATATAAAGTTGGATGTACTTCTAGAAGTTTCAAAATAAATGCAATAATTAAACAAGAGACACCTATTTTGTGTTTTGCATGAGGACATGCAAAGGCCTCAGCATGGAGGAATGTAGAGTCTCATGATTGTTTTGTTTTTGACATCATTTCCATCCATTTTTCCTCTTTTCATCACTACTATGAACTCAAATAAACAGTGAAATAATAGATTTTGACATGGTAAGGTACTTAGATGTCTTATTTTTCATAGTTATCAATGTGCGTTATTATTAAGTTAAATATTGTAATAGCTACAGAATTAACACGAATTTGTATTTGTTTTATGATTCTGCATCTATCTCCATGGTTTGTTGGATTCCAGTACACCAACCAAGCAAATAAGCACATGGGTAGATAGGAATTGATCTCCTCATGGATCTCCTCCTATTCGTCTTAGTCAAATCATCAAGGCAATCACCCAGTGGCGCAGTCAAGGAAGTAGGTCAACACGTGGATGAACAGAACAATGAGAGTTCAAACCAATCACGACTCTCCGATTTTCTTTCCAAATAGAAAATCCTTAAGCAACATTAAAATTTCCATTATCAGATTAGCACTTAGATTAGGATTATTTTTAAGTTTTTAAGGCATGAAAGTCTCAAAAATATTGGGTGCGAATGCTATCTATCTATATATATATCTTTGTAAACAGAAAACACACATAGAGACATATATGTAATTTGTAATTGACAGTTTGAAGTTCCATGACTATGTTCCTTTTTAACTGAAGAAGTATTCTCATAAATATCATGTGCAGTTAGCTGTTGAGATAGAGTTATAAACCTGTTGTTTTGTGGAGGTCCCCTATAGACAATTGAGGTTCATTCATTTTCTTATTATTCAGTTCATTTCATTTCATTATTTTTCTAGAATTGCATTATCGTAGTTTCATTTCTTTGTAATTTTTTTTTACAGTTTTCCATTTGTTTTCTATCGATTTCAAATCATTTACATGCTTTCTAAAATAGGACTGTTTATATAAATCTCATTCCTTTCATAAGTAATTATGTTTGTTTAGATCACATTCCTTCAGCTTTTGTTTTTAGTATTTGAAGTAATATTGTTGATTTCAGTTCGTAGATCTTAATATGGATTTCTTTATAAATTTTATCCTTGAATAGAAGTAATTATTTTTAGAGTAGAAGTAATTAACTTTCTAGAACAATAGTTTAGATAACTCTGTTTTTATCATTTTACATAGTAACGAACAATATTAAGTAAAAGAGGATCATGATAGCTTGTTTTATTTTTCCTTTTCAAGAGTTGATTGTATTGTAAATCTTTAGTTTTCATTAAGAACATAGGAACAAAGAAAATCCTTAAAAAAAAACCATCCACAATCATTATATTAATAAACTCAAAAAGGCTTCTAGCATATATAGCACACTTGCACTTCACAATTTTACCAACTTTGATCTTTAATTTATGTAAGAAATTTAAGAACATTGAATTGACTAAACAACATCCATGGACCCCAGGAAAGGTTCCTCCATGCAGTAGGAGCACGTGGATTATTTCATGGAAGAATACAAGGACATTTTCTCCTCACCCACAGGTGTGCCCTTAAACTATCAGGTAAAGCATTTGATCGATGTGATCCCCAGAGAACCTCTACTCAATGGGCCAATATACCACCACTCCATTCAAGAAAATGATGAGATCAATTAGCAAATCCAGGATCTGTTGCAAAAAAGGCACATCCGATCAAGTCCCTAACATTGTGGGAGCTTGATTATACTTGTATAGAAGAAGGATGGGACCTGGAGGCTCTTCCTTGATTATCAGGCACTAAAAAAAATCATTGTTAGGAATAGGAATCCAATCATGTGGATTATGGCCTTCTTGACCAACTCAAGGGGGCCAAGTA
The DNA here is from genome assembly GCA_000404065.3 of Pinus taeda. Classification (NCBI taxonomy): domain Eukaryota; kingdom Viridiplantae; phylum Streptophyta; class Pinopsida; order Pinales; family Pinaceae; genus Pinus; species Pinus taeda. Next base: position 126,854 of record APFE031433185.1, on the reverse strand, counting down.
TTTTAGCAATATCAATATGAAGTTTGACTATCACCAGGTTCCAATAGAGCTCGCAGATTTATGGAAGATTGCCTTCAAATCCAAGGAGGGCCTTTCTGAATGGTTAGTCAAGCCTTTCTGGTTGAAAAATTACCATGCTACTTTTATGAGGCTAATGAATGACACAATCTTACCACCCTTCACAAACTTGTTTGTGGTTGTATATCTGGACAACAATCTTATCTTCAGTAGGAGTTGGGAAGAGCACTTGCAACACATTTGACAGCTCCTTCAAACCCTGTGGCAACATAAACCATGTGCCAAGCTGGAGAAATGCACCTTTGGCATGAGCTAGGTTAAATATTTTGGTTACATGATAGATGAGAAAGGTCTGCATGTGGGTTCGGCTAAGATCCAAGTCATTTAGGATTGGCCAGCTCCGACCACTCTCACAGAGATTTACAACTTTTTGTGCCCTATCAAATTTTATCGAAGGTTCATGTTGATATTCTCCCATATCACTTGGCCTTTGAGTTAGGTTACCAAGGGAAGAGAAAAAGAACCTATACTCACATATTCAAACTTGCAACATCCATTTGAAATCGAGACAAACGCCTCTGAATATTCTATTTGTGCATTTCTCACCAAGCAAGGGCATTTGATGGCCTATCACAATAAGACACTTTCCAGTACAATTCAGAATTACCATACCTATGATAAAGAGATGTATTCTATCATGCAGACTTACTGGTAATGGAAACATTGCATTCTAGGAAGGAAATGGTCATCCACACAGATTACCGACCTCTTTCATTTATACAGACATGAGAAAAGTTGCAGAATGATCACCATCAGAAGTGGTCTACATATCTGCAACAATTCCACTTGAACATTAAGTACAAGAAGGGGTGCACCAATCATGTTACAGATTGCATCAATCAGCCCACATTTTCAGCATTAACTACTGTTCTCAAATCTTATGGCCACGAGACCTTTGGATGGCCACAACTATATAAGAATGATACAAAGTCTGCCACCCTTTACCAGATGCTAGTGGATGGAAAGCAAGTTCCATATTTTTACCTCTAGGATGCATTATTATGCTACCTAGGGCACCTTTTTGTTCCTTCAAGCGAGCGTGCCAAATTGATTTGGGTGGTGCGCTATAGTAAGGTTGAAATACACTTTGGCATGGAGAATATTGTGGTCCTACTACAAAGGTATTTTTATTTGTCAAAACTATAAAAAGACATTGGAAAATATATCAGATCCTACATTGCCTGTGTCATCACCAAAACCAACCATAAATAAGCAAGGCATGTACAGTTCTATGCCTACTCTTGGCCATCTATGAGAATCCATCTCCATTAACTATCTGTCAAGCCTCCCTTCTACCAAACATGGTAATGACTATGTATTTATCATCATGGACAAATTTTTTAAGTTGGCCATACTCTTGCCTTTCAAGAAGAGTATCACAGTAGAGGACACTGCCAAACTCTTCTTTGAATGAGCATGGCTACACTTTGGAATACCATGGACCATTATATTAGATTGGGATAGTAGGTTTGTGAGCACAGTTTTGTCGAGCCTCTCGACATTATTGGACACTAAGCCCACCAAGTTGATTTCATTCCATCCCCATAGAGATAGCCAGACAGAGGTCGTTAATAGGATGATAGTGCACACACTACACATGTACAACTCCAAGCATCCAAAAACATGGGAGGAGAGACTTCCTTATGTGAAACACTGTTATAACATAACTCTCCATATCTCTACTGGCCATAGTCCTTTTCAAGTGGTTTTGGGCTTTCAACCATTGTGTTTGATTGATGTTACCATGCCTCAAATGAATACATAGACATAATCCACACATTTACAGTATGAGCTTCATAAAGAAACGTATTTTATTGAACACATCCAGTACATCCACCGACAGGTGCATGACATCTTGGATAAGTCTAATGCCAAGTACAAGCAGCGACATTATCAACATTGGGTTCCACACAAGTTTCAAGTGGGTGAAAAAGTTTGGTTGCATTTGTAGAAAGAATGTCTCACCGGAGCCCATCGGAAGCCTATACCACTCCAATATGGGCCTTACACCATCACCAAGGTTGTGGGAGATACTTCTTTTGATTTCAACATTCCCCCATTCCTTGGCCTACACCTAGCATTCAATATGGATCACCTTTGGCCATACTTTTCACCATTTCTAAACACATCAAACATTGTAGAAAAAATGAAACCAACAGAGCTAAACCCATATTGCATGGAACATGCCACAACTACGGATCATGTACATGTAGATCAATAACACTTGCTAGCAGAAGATCCAACTATATAAGGTTGTCAAAGTTGGCCAACTATTGCACCAAAGCAAGTGGCTAACTAGGGACCAAGTTTAGTAGAAGTTTCCCCATATCATAGAGGCAATCAACTCAATGGGGCCATTGCTTCCTAAGGGCATATGATTGATCTAGGTGGATATTGGTGCCCACTCACCTATTCCAATTGGACCCTCAACATTGTTTCTTTCAGTTTCCTTAATTGTAGCAAAGTTTACTTTTTTCGCAGTTTTTCGAGTCCTGAACTTCCATAGCCATGTTGACACCCTAAACAACATTTTTTTGGAAAAAGGAAAATCCCATAGCCTATTGTAAGGGTTTTCAGCAAAAAAATTTGTTTCTCAAATAAATCTCTCTGATGAGGTATCATGTGCATCAAATGGAGATCATATGCCAAAGTTACAACCCTGGGAAATTGATGTACGAATTTACCCCAATGGGGTCCACAAGCTTTTGGCACTTCATCTCCTACGATTAGTTTTTGGATGTTTAAGTTTTTCCATTATTTATAAATAATAAATAGCTATTTTGGCCTCATTGTAACATATTTTAGAAGACATGCAGCCACCACATCTCTTCTTAGTGATTAGCTACCATCGCTTGAGCTAGTTTATTTCCACTATGCATGTAAATAGTTTTCAGTACTTTGTTAGCAATGGATTGAAGTTATGTTTTTTCTATATCTTTTTGTATATGTTTATATCTGTATTTCATTTTATTCCTTCATAAATCTAGATCAGTGGTATCAAAGCAATTTGGTCTTCTTCTTTTTTGTGCCTATTCCAAACAAGGTCAGGGTATATGGAGTTGGGACTTGAACTGGTTGATACTTTGTAAGACCGTCGTTGCCGACACCCATGGCCTGCCATGAAAGAAGAAAATAAATACGAGGGAGCACGAGATCCTATTAAACTTTTTCTCAAAGAATACCTCAAGCAACAAAGAAATTAGATGATGGAAAACTTTGCCCAGATCCTTCGGTGAATGCCCACTAGCGATGCATCTTCATCGAGTAGTCGCTTCGGGGGTGACACTCCCTTAAAGGTACAAGTTAATTTTGATATCAATATATTCGAAGGTCAAACAAAGGTAGATGTTGTATATAAATGGTTGAATATGTTGGAAGGTTATTTTTCGGTCCATAGTTTCTTCAATAGGGAGAAGATTACTTTTTCACTGGCTAAGGTTGCCCCCATGTCAAGGACTGGTGGGAAAATTTATGTGAGAAAAAGGCTGAAAAACCTCTCTATTTATATCTTCCCCCTCTTGGAACTCTTTTCGTGATGCTGTTAAGGAACAATATTACCCCGTGGGGAGCTATGAGGACAAGTACATATAGTGGACCACACTACAATAACAAAGGGAGTAAGATGTGCATGAGCTCACAAATATTTTTCGTACTCTATGCACAAAGTTGGTTATCTAATACTCTTAGCAACATCTGGTAAATGAGTAAATGAGTTTAGTATGAAACATATGATTGATTAAGTTTTGAGATATTTGAAGATATTAGAATGGAAAAATAAATTATTTGTGGGAATTGAAATAGAGTAGAGAGAACAACAACTTATTCATCTAAATACCATAACAAACCTTTAACATGTTAAATATTTTTAAGTTAAAATTGCATTTGATTGACTAAAATTTCAATTTCATCAAATCAAAAGAAATAGGTTAGCGACCCAAAATATAAAGATATATAACACTTATAAAATGTTTACACCTTTACAATTCAATAACAAATTATTAATTTCTAAGAAAAGTCCACATTGTCAATTTGCCTTCTTTTGTGTGGTTAGAAGAAATGATTGGAATCCTTCCCATCGAGGTTCAAGTCTGGCAAGGGACATGATGAACTTTGATTTAATGGCTTCTAGCTTTCAAATTAGCGGTTGAGAATCCTTCAAATTACAATAGTTGATTGGCATTTTCTGGCAGGGCAGGGGTTTAGTTTTAACTGCATTTTATTCGAGACTCTATGGTTGTAAAGGATTGGTTTCAAATTTGATGTAGAAGTTGATAAGTATGCCCATTTGGTTGTGTAGAATCGAGGTGAATGATGATGGAGGGTGCAATAGTGCACGTTCCATTGACATGCTCCATTGGGGGGGGGGGTGCATAAGACACTTCTTTTAGTCATATATATATATATATATGTGTGTGTGTGTGTGTGTGTGTGTGTGTGTGTGTGTATATATATTTTCAAATGCATGTTATTATCAACAAGTTTGATATTTTTTCTATCCTAGTTGAAGGGGGTGGTTCTGTGGGCCTAAAGGTCACATGTTTTTCACTTTCTCTTGGCACATAGTGGATCACATTTATGTTGCTCCACTTCTGCATTGTTGAAAAATGCACCGAGAAATTCTCAATTTGATTTTTCCTTGTTTAAATTGAGAAAATTCGGATTTCCACATCAATAGACAACTTGGATGCATTTAACTTGTGTGACATGGCTTGTGTCACCTATTCTACTCAGTAAATTCAAGTTGGAGGAGTTAGATTTCAGTTAAGCATGTGTGATTGTGAATTTGTAGCAATCAAATTCAGTTATCTCAAGTTGGTTTCAGTTAAACTAGTTCCAATTGTTGGAGGAACTAGTGGAAGGTCAGTTGTGTAGTGGGACTTCAGTCAAGCTCAGTGATCATCCATTTAACTGATCAATCAACCCAAAATAGCTAGTGCATGAAGAGAATTCGAGTTACCCAGTTGAGGTGGATATTCCAAGGCAGTGTAACATCAGTTGTAGACTATTTCGGAGTGTACAGGTGTTGCATGCAACTTGATGATCAACTTGAGGAATCGCACAATCCATTTTGGAGAAATTCCTAAATAATAGGGGCCTAATTTCTCAAGGAATTGCATAAGAAAATAGGCGTTCAAGTAGAGGCTGAAATTGACTAATTCTGGGTTAGATCTTCTCAATGAGCAGAGAGATAGGTTATGCACTTGCAAGTTGTTCTCAGTTGAGCAAATCAATTGTAATACACCTTTATTCATCAAATTAATTCAAGCAGGCATTGGGTTTTTTAGCAGTTTGCTTTCCTTGGGAAAATATACTACTTGCATGTGTGTGATTTCTTATTGCATGACTGATCTTTTTGTTCTAAATTATGAATTAATGTCCATAGAGCAATAGAGTAGGTTTGTGTCTTATGATTTTTATTAAAACTTCATGATCAATTGTAAATCTACATCATAATTTATACATGGTATCGAAGCAGGGTTCACATTAGAATAGGAATTTCAAAGTTGTTTCTCAGGAAGTTCAAATTTGGATTTCAATGCAATAGGATCTCTTCAGAGCTGAGAAGATGGCCTTCAATGGACTAAGTTTAGAGTATGCATTAGAAGGCACCTCTAATTTTGTTGCATGGAAGGATCACATGGAGGTGGTATTGGATGACAATGGATTTCTAGAATACATCAAGAAATACGTTGCAAAACCAATGGAATCTGATGCCCAAAACCTTGCTTAATTGAAGAAATATGTAGCCAAGGTGAGAAGAATAATCTTGAAGGGAGTACGAGATCACATTGTCTCAAATCTCCATGGAAAGAGACTTTGTTCACAATGTGGAAAGCACTGACATAATTTTTTGAGAATAATAGTGACCACAGGAAGATGGAACTCAAGGATAAACTTCAACGTATCAAGATGCAGAAGAATGTCACTATTCCGAAGTATCTAAGAAACTTCACACAATGTCGTGATGAACTTGGTGGGGTCGATGTTTATTTCCCTGAAGAGGACTTGGTAAGCCTAACTCTTCTGGGCCTTCACAAGCGCTGACATAGTTATCAAGATTCAGTGAATGGGAGGGATAAACTACTGAATTGGGAGCGCTTATGGTCTGATTTGGTACAAGAGAAAATAAGGCAGAATACCAGATATGGGACTTCATCCAAGGGCGAGGATGAAGAAAAAATTGCATTGGATGGAAAGGAAAAATTGGAAAAGGGAATAAACCTCAATCCAAACTATAATCCAGTCAAGGGGGCAAGAAGAAAGATTTGTACAAAACTAAATGCTTCCATTGTCATGAATTTGGGCACTATGTCATGAAGTGTCCACACAAAAAAGAAAGCAAGAAGACCTTAAGAGGAGTGGTAGGTGAAGCCTTGGCTTCATAATTCGAGCTTGAATTTACCCTTATCGCATGCATGGCCATCACAATGATGGGGAGTGTGTGGTACTTGGACTCAAGTGCATCGTTCCACATGAAAGGATGTAGAGATTTTTTTAGTGGCTTGGAGGAGAAATATTTGCATATTCACATCGAGATGGGGGACAACAAAAGGTATAACACCACCAAGATTGGTACAGTCACCTTTCAGAGGGAATCAGGCTCCCCCTTCAAACTCAAGGATGTCATGTTCATTCTGGGCCTAAAGAAAAATCTCATCTATGTTGTAGTTTTGGAAGAGTTGAGACACATATACATAGGATAGGTGAAGTAGATTGGGGTTTGTGTCAAGAACCTGTATAAGCTAGATGTAGAAGACTATGCTACATTAAGCACAAAGGCAGTGAAGGTATAGAGTTGCAATGTCGATGAACTTTGGAACATAAGACTTGGCCATTTGCATCATAGTGCCATGAAATTATGCAACGGATAACCACAAACCTTCCCAAAGGAGCACTTGAGCAATAGGATGTATGCAAAGGATGTACTTTGGGGAAGTACACAAAATCCACATTCCATGATCGGGACAACGAAGTGTATGCAATCCTTGAAAGGATCCACTCTGATGTCTATGGACCTTTCTCGACAACCTCCACTACTAGACAAAAATATTTTTTCATCTTTATTGATGACTTCTCATGGAAGTGCTGGATCTTCTTCATGCGGAATAAAGATGAGACTTTCTCCAAGTTTATAGAATTCAAGGCACTGGTTGAGAAAGTATATGAAAAGAAGGTGAAGACTCTCAAGAGTGATAATGGAGGTGAGTACGTGTCGAATGAATTCAAAAGTTTCTATGCAAAAGAAGGCATTCGATGAGAGTTGACAACACCCCACAACCCACAACAGAATGGGGTGTCTAAGAGAAAGAATTGCAGCATTATGGGAGTAGTGAGGGCAATGTTGCATGACCAAGGCCTATCTCTAAATTTATGGGATGAGGCATGTAACACAACAATATATTTGTAGAACTAGATTCCTCATCATATTCTTGGCATGATTACACTGGAGGAGACTTTCTCGAGGAGGAAGTCGGATGTGTTTCACTTCAAGATTTTTGGAGCCTCTATTTATTGCCATGTCTCTAAAGAATCAAGGAAGAATCTAGAGCTGATATCAAAATTAGGGGTATTTGTGGGTTACACAAGAACTCCACACAACTACTGTGTGTACTTGTCATCCCTTAGAATGACAATTGTGCGAAGGGATGCAAAATTTGATGAGGAGAAAGTCTTGTGGTGGTCTCTTGAGAGGGAGATTCAGATACCACCAGAAGAGGAGATTTTAACTCCAAAGGAGTAACCTCAAGAAGTTTTGGAACATACATAAATTGAGGAGCAGAAAGTGGAGACAACCACTCAAGTAGAACCATCCAGAGAAGGTAGGAAAAGAATTAGGGAAGCTGAGAGAATTATGAAGGATGCGCGAGAGAATATGGGTGCTCCTTGAAATCAACGTAGGAAGAGAAGGCCACCGATTAACACACTGGCTACATGGATCTAATGACTGAGCTTGTAGAGATTGAGCCATCCTCTTTCAAGGAAGTAGTAGAGAAACCTGTATGGGTTGATGAAATGGCGGAGGAATATAAATCCATTGTAAAGAACAATGTTTGGGAAGTGGTCCCAAGACTAGCAGATAAATTAGTTGTGGGTTTGAGATGGATCTTCAAGGTGAAGTAGGTAGTAGACAAAGGCATAGATAAGTATAAGGCCATATTTGTGGCCAAGGGGTACTCTCAAGTTGAGGGAATTGACTATGAGGATGCCATTTCTCCTGTAGAAAAGTAATCATCCATTAGATAAATTCTTGCTTTTGCTACATAAATGGGGTGGAAGATCCACTACGTGAATGTAAAACCAACATTTCTTAATGGAGTTATTGAGGAGGAGGTGTACATCAAGAAACCAAAAGGTTTTGAACATTTAATCGAGAGTATCATGCGTGCAGACTCAAGTGAGCATTGTACGGTTTCAAACAAGCACCATGTGCTTGGTGCACTAAGATCGATAGATATCTCACCGGTTTGGGCTTCACCAAAAGTGAAGTAGATGCAAGCCTATATCATATATTGGTAGAAGGTAAATTGCTTATTATTGTCTTATATGTTGATGATTTGATTTTAACTGGTGATGAGAAGCTGATCATATCTTGCAAGGGAGTTTGAAATGAAAGACATGGGTCTCATGCATTACTTCCTTGGGTTGGTAGTATGGCAAGGCGATGGGGAATTGCTTGTGTCTCAAGGAAAGTATGCAAATGAGATACTTCATAGATTACGCATGGATAGTTGCAAACCCATGGAGACACCTCTGACGACTAACTAGAGGAAGGAGGATGTCACTTCGGGTGATGAAGTGGATGCTACCATTTATCGATAATTAGTGGGTTCACTGATGTATCTTGTGAACACACGAACAAATATATGCTATGTAGTCAACCATATAAGCTAAGCTATAGTTAGGCCAACCAAATTATTTTGGAAGGAAGCTAAGCATGTTCTATGGTACCTAAAAGGGACTACCCAATTTGGAAAATGGTACAGACAAATAGAGGGAGTGAAGTTGTGTGGATTCACAGATGTAGATTGGGAGGGAAGTCCATCTGACTGAAAGAGTACATCAAGTGGAATTTTTAGTGTTGGGTCTACAATGGTTTCCTTGTACAACAAGAAGCAAAGATACGTGGCACTCAGTTCAACATAAGCAGAATACATGGATGCAAGTCAAGCAACATGTGAGGCAATCTGGATGAGAAATATACTTGTTGGATTTTTTGGTCAAATGATGGATCCAATTGTGATCCACTATGATAATCAAAGTTGCATCAAGCTCTCTGAGAATCTTGTTTTCCACAATCGATCCAAACATACAGATATTCAATATCACCATTTACAGGAATATGTGCAGAGGCAGATAAATTTGTTGCAGTATATTTTGACAGAGGAACAAGATGCTGAAATTTTGACAAAAACCTTATCAAGAGGGAAGTTCAAGTTCCACAAGTGCAGGATAGGGGTGGTTGATAATCCCTTTCTTACTGAGAGGGAGTGTTGAAAAATGTAGCAAGAAATTATCAATTTGATTTTGCCTTGATTAAATTGAGAAAATTCAAATTTCCACATTAGTAGACAACTTTGATGTAGTTAACTTGTGTGACATGGCTTGTGTCACCTAATTTACTCAGTAAATTCGAGTTGGAGGAGTTAGAGTTCAATTAAGCATGTGTGATTGCAAATTTGTAGCAATCAAATTTAGTTATCTCTAGTTTTAGTTAAACTAGTTCCAACTATTAGAGGAACTAGTGGAAGGTCAATTGTGTAGTGGGACTTCATTCAAGCTCAGTGATCATCTAATTAATAGATCAATTGGCCTAAAATAGCTAGTGCATGAAGAGAATTCGAGTTACCTAGTTGAGGCAGAGATTCCAAGGCAGTGTAACATTAGTTGTAGACTATTCCAGAGAGTATAAGTGTTCCATGCAACTTGATGATCAACTTAAGGAATTGCACAATCCATTTTGGTGAAATTCCTAAATAATAGGGGCCTAATTTCTCAAGGAAATGTGCAAGGAAATTGGGGATCAAGCAGAGGTTGAAATTGACTAAGCTTGGGTCAGAGCTTCTTTGTGAGCAAAGAGATAGGTTATGCACTTGTAAGTTGTGCTCAGTTGAGCAAAGAAATTGTAATACATCTATATTCATCATATTAATGCCAGCAGGCATTGGGGTTTTTAGTAGTTTTCTTTCCTCAGAAAAATACCATTTTTATGTGTGTGATTTCTTATTGCATGATTGAGATTTTTGTTCTAAATTGTTAATTAATGTTTGTAGAGCAGTAGAGTAGGTTTTTATTTTGTGATTTTTATTAAAACTTCAAGAGTAATTTCAAATCTACATCATAATTTCTACATGCACCTAGTGGATTTTAGAAAATTCTATAGTTGGGTTTTTTATAGTTATCGTTCAGATAGATATGATTATCTTGTGACAACTTCATGTTTGAATGGTTGGGTGTTTTTAGTGAGCTAAGGTACTAAGCTTTATTTTGAATCAATTTTTGGTAATTTTATAAGTATTTGATGCTGATATTGAATGTCTCTTTGGCGTTCTACACTTCATTACTAGGTTCTATTCGTAGCAGTGGTTCTCTTTTTTAAGAGGGATATGGTTATTTTGCATTTTCTTGATATTAAAGTGTCTCCACTATGTTTGTTTTTTGTGTTCTAGGATAGTAGTTATCTGAGTGGGATGTGATTTGATTCATACAAATCCTCATCGTGGTAGATTATTGTCCTTCATTCATAATGGTTATCAATTAGGTAGGATTGAGAATTTTGAATTTGAGCAAGTATTTTTAGACATTAAGGGGATTCAACTAGCTTGTGCTTCCTTTATTGTGTTTTTTCTTACAATACTCTCGATTTCCTTCTTGGGTGGTAGGTGTTAGGTGGAGTGCATCATTTTTCTCTCATTTAGAAGGTGCCATGTTTTTAAGTTGTGCATTAGGTGTCATCTTTAAAGGCAGTGTTAGTGGAGTACTATTTTGGGAGTGTTGCATGTGGGTTATGTGGCATCTTTGATGATGACATGTCATTGGTTGGAGAGGGAAACCTCTTTGGATGATGAGTCCTTAGAGAGGGCAGCCATTTTGATAGAAAAACAAATGTTATCTCCTAGAATTGGCTTACAAATTTGTGTGTCTTCTCATAAGTTTGTGGTGGAGCGTTCAAAGAAGCACATTGTGACACATGGCTCTCTTTAGAATTTGCAGGTTCATTGAGCAAGGAATAAGGCTGCTAAGTCAGTTATAGAGTATCGAGAGTTAATATTTGGGAGGGACGTTATGTCTAACAAAGTCTCCAATCTCACCAAGAGGACCCTTGTCAACCATTGGGAATTTGGGCACCAAGACACTAAGTAGATGAAGAAGTGGGTGAACTTCGTGTGGGAACTGGTGATTTCTTATGTGGCCAAGATGAGCCAATGAATCAATGGTACAATTTTCATTTCTTATCTTGTGATGATGCAGAGAATGTCCTTTGGAAACCTTGGGTCTCTAGGCACCATTTTTTGAGCTTGTAGAGATGGGATGTTAGATTTAAACTTTTGTTAGAAAATTGGGAAGAATGGAGGTGTGGGTCAAAATTTCTAGGTTTCCTACCGAGTTATGGACTCGTAGGGATTTTAGGGATATTAGGGAAGAGATAGGTAGGTTTATCTATCTGGAAGAAAAAAAATTGGTTGTTATGGACAAGAGGATGGCTTGGATCTTGGTTGAGGTAAATTTCTTGGGCTAAATCTTAGCAAAGCTTGAGCTGTATTGTGAAGGGAATCACCATAGATAACATATAGACTATTGGAGGATCCTATTTTATCACCTTGCATGCCAAAAGACTAGACACATTATCGAGACTTTCCCCTCTCATGGGAAGTGGGATCACAGGTCAAAGGGTAGGAAAATGTCTTCACACCCTGCTACGAGGGTTCATGGCAAAGGGGTATGCTCCCTTTCATATTCAAGAAAACATAGATCAGGTATTGGCATTGGATCCTTATTTTTTTCACTAATTATTTCTCATCATATTCCATAGCCTAGGGATAACATTAATGAAGGAATTTTGTCTCCAACTTCTAGAGGGGATGTGGGTTTTGTACCATTTGGATATTCTATTTTTGAGGAAGCATTTAGTTAACATAGGGTCAGGATCATATTTTGACCTCTCAATCTCCGTAGTTCTTGTCCACCTAAGATTCGAGTATGATAAACCCGGTGGAGCTATAGGAGAGCCACAACCTCTCAATTTACAACCCTACCCTAATCATCCATTATCAACACCTACTAAGTCTAGTCAGTATGTTGAACTGCATAAGGAGGGACCCTTAAAAAGTACACTTATTATGGGTGAGCCATCACATCCCCATGTTGGCATTATGATGCATGTGTTGTACTTGATGGCAACCCTCTCATAGAAGATCATCTCACTTGTATACATTCAGATGAATCTACAAATATCAGATGTGACAGAGTGCATGGGTTACCGGACAACAAAAAGGGATCAGATGACAGTTCACAAATAAGCGTTGCCATCAAGTCCAAAGGGGGAGATTGTTGGCATTATGAGACAAGTGTTGTCCTTGATGGAAAATCACTCAGACGATAAATTATAGTGCAACAAAGTTATTTTCAAGTTCACGGAATTTTATGCGGAGAAAAGTTTACTTCATGTAGAGAAAAGTTCACGGAATTTTATGGTTGGTTCATGGTATTAGTCCCACAGTTTTTGATCCTATGGTTTTGGCCCGTGGTATTGGTCCATGATTTGAGGAAGAGCTTGCCTATATAAAGCAAAGGAGATCATTTGGCTT
>APFE031433185.1:81364-113223 GCA_000404065.3 Pinus taeda | reverse complement strand
TCCAGTATGAAAATTGATGAAACGTGGTACCTGGAGGAGAGAAGATTGTAGGCCGGCGCCTACGTACTAGTACTTAAGCTAGTACAAAGCAAAGGGGAATCTTTGGAGCATTGTAGCAGGTAGCAGCCTGCGTACTAGTAAATGGATTGGCTAGTACAAGAGGAAAGGGGGTTGTAGCTCCCGTACTGGTATAAGACTGCACCAGTACAAATATTGTAAAAGGATTTTCTTATTAAGAAGAAGATTGAGATGACTTGCAGCAGGTGGTTTTCTCCCGCATTGGGTTTCCACCTTATATCATGGTGTTCATGTGTGTGCCTTATGTGTGATGATCTATTCTATGTTACTGCATCTGTTAACTGATAATATGGTTGATAATGTTCTAATGCACTCATTGAAGATCAATTAACTTAATCATAAGAAGTTGTGGAAGTAGCATATATGAATCAGAGTTTGGAAATGAAAAAGTTTGATTAATGTGATAATACTGATTCACCCCCCCTCTCAGTATTATTTCCAACACCTCATTCTCCTCATTTGGATGAGGATTGCTCTCCCTATAAAATTTTCAATCCACCGTTACCACTAAACCACTTGCCTACTTTTTCTACCACATAATCCCCGCCCTATAATCCCCCCCACCTATGGCCACTCTCAATGTAACAATTCGAAAAAAGACGAGGGCTAGTAAAAGAGATGATTTCTCTATGGATGATTTTACTCTTATATCCATTCATGTACTTTGCATGTTAAACTCCCCTTATCCTATTTCACATACTCATGACGAAAAGGATCTTATATATTTTCCTTCTTGTTCAATTCCCAAATGGTAATTATGTCATTGAACATTAGAGGTTTGGATGATGCCCCAAAAAAATGCCCTTAAGTATCTCATATATTTGACAAAACCATTTGTAATACTATTTCAAGAGACAATGGTGAATGAGGAAAAAGCCTATCCTTATTTTCTTAACCTTTGTATGGGTTGGTGCCTTTTTGTGACTGGCTCAAGGGGCTTATCAAGGGGACTGTTCTTGATGTGGAATCCTTTAAAGGCTTAATTTTTTGCCTATAACTCCTGTGCATGTATTATTTTAATATGTATGTTCAGGGAATCAATGCATAAGCTCCATATCATCAATTGTTATGGAAAATATGTGGCAAGATTAGATTTCTGGAACAAGACAGATATGGAGAACCTTATAAGTGTGGATTCTCTCCTTATAACCGGGGATCTAAATTTGATCATGTCTACTAATGAGATTTGGGGGGATCATAGTCGCTTGGACCCCTATGTAATTTTCTTCCAGAATTATTTTGCACAACACCACCTTGTGGATGTAGCTCCTTTCCCTATTCAAGCGACTTGGAGCAATGATCATTTAGGTAGTGATGGAGTGGCAAAGCGTCTAGACTGATTCCTAATGCAGGAGGATATTCTTCAAAGTTTGGGTGTTGTAGATCTTGGGTATCCTTGCTAATATCTCAGATAACTTTCCAATCTTTCTTCAATGGAAGGATGAGTCCTTTCATTAGAAATACCCTTACAAGTTTAACCATGCATGGTTATAGGAGGTGGAGTTTAAAGATTTGGTATGAGGCAGTTGGAACCAATAACTTGAGTAGGGATATTTGGGCCATATGGACAAAATTTACATAAAACTAAGAAATATTAAAAAATAATTCAGTTTATGGGAAAGGAAAAAAAGAAGAGTCTTTTATTTGAGTTTGAGGAAATAGATAGAAGTATGGAACATCTAGTAGATCCAGAAAGGGTAAACATTTTCTCGGAGGATGCCAAGCTGAAAGTAGTGGATCTTGAAAAAGGAAAGAGATACATCTTGAGACTTTAAGAAGATGAGTGGCATCTGAAAATTTGAGCTATTTGGATTTCATCTAGAGACAAAAATACAAATTTGTTTCATAAATATGCCCCATAGAGGTAAAAGGACAATACCATATGGGAGATTCATAGGGAAGACGATAACCTTATCCACATTTTGGAAGATCTTCAACAAGAGGTCGTTAGATATTTCAGTGGTCAATACAAGGTAAGGGACTCTATTGATATTGACCTACAAATCCAAGTTGTGCAAACCTTTCCATGTATTCTCAGTCATGAAGACTCAATAGACATTGGTAGACCAATTACTCTATCAGAGGTGGGGGGAATCTTAAAATCCTTTGCCAAGGATAAGAGCCTTGACCCTGATAGATGGTCAATTGATTTTTTTATCTTCTTCTTCAACATAAAGGGGCAGGATTTGTTGCAAATGATGGAGGAATCTAGGACAACTTTGAAGGATCTAAGTACATTGAATTCTACATTTGTGGCTTAATCCCTAAAACATCAAAACCAATAGCTTTTAAACATTTTCACCCTATTTCATTATGCAATCTCTTGTACAAGTTGATCTTAAATATCATTTCATATTGATTAAGAGAAATATTGTCACAACATTTATCCCTGGAGCAGTTTAGATTTCTTAAGGAAAGTCAAATCCACAATGCAATTTCTATTTCACAAGAGTGTCTCCACTTGATAAAGGATAGACACTTGAAGGATCTAATCCTTAAATTAGTCCTTGTTAAGGCATATGATTGTGTTAATTAGACTTTCTTTCACATTACACTATACATGATATGCCTCTCATATGAAGTTGTGGGTTGTATCATGGCATGTATAACTTCTCTGAATTTTGTTGTGATCATTAATGGAATTCCATCATTTTTTTTTCAAGGCTTCTCGGGGGTTGAGGGAAGGTTGTTCACTCTTACCCTTACTATTTTTTATTGTAATTGAAGGCCTCAAAAAAATGATTATGGTGTAAAAGCATCAAAATAATATTAAGGGCATCAAAATATTGAGAAATATTTCATTGACACATCTATTGTTCATTGACGATGTGTTTCTTTTTGATAGGGGGGTTTTGCAAGAATGGGACTCCTATTTTCAAATTATTGAGGTTTTTGGGAGAGCAATGGGGTTATTGGACAGTAAAAAAAAGTTTTTATTTATTGATTTGGATGTGGATGAGGAGAAATTATAGGGAATTGTTGACTTTTTTTTCTTTCAAATGTCAGCCCTTGGAAAGAGAGTTTACCTACTTGGGGTTTTTCTTAAAGGCTTCAAATTACTAGATTTCAGAATTGAGGTGTTTGGTGCAAAAATTTGAAAACAAATTGGGAAGATGGAATTTAAGGAGGCTAACATATGGTGGTAGGCCAATTTTGGCAAGGGATGCACTCCAAAACTTGCCAGTATATTGGGTGCTCATTGCCAAAATTCCCAAAGGCATTATCAATAAGTTAAACACTCTTTTAGCAAATTTCATTTGGTTGGGTTCAAAGGAGAAGAAAAAGATCCATACTGTTAAATTGAGGGATATTACTACACTTGTGCAAGATGGAGGATGGGGACTAAAAAACTTGAATGGTTTGGATGGGCACTTACGGTCAAATCTTTATGAAGGGTGCTTTTTGGAGTGAGCATTTGGCATGAAGTCATTCTTGACAAGTATTTGAAGAATATAGTGATTTATGAATGGATTCATTCACAATTACATCAAAGGGGAGGGGCATCATACATTTGGAGGAGCCTGTTAGCAGTCAAATCATGGATCTTTAAAAGTTACAATGGCATATAGGTTCGGGTCAATTGGTAAGAGTGGGAGTGGATGATTTTGAAGGGACTAAAGGGTTTTCTGCATAGCTTGTCAATTATCTACATAGAAAAGAAATTTTCTTCTTGAGTCAAATTACAAAGGAAAATGCTTCTTGTGCTTTTAATTCCTTAGTGGGTCACTGCATCAGACTTGGGTGTAGAGGAGATATGTGTTATATGGAATTTTCATCTACGGATAAACACATTTTCCCTAAGTGGGTAGCTACACTTAGAACAATAGAAAGAAAGTAGTTTAACCTTTTCCTATAGTAGATAGATGAGATGAAGGAACTTACTTGTAGTCTTTCGCTTCCTTGATCTCCTTTGAATTGCTCCCATTGCTCCCACTTGAACTGAATTCGCTCAATTGGTACCCGTGTCAACAGAAACAGAAACGACCACGATCAAAGCATACATGATCTATTTACTATAAACCAATGGAATCGACAACTTTGAAACACATAATCATCATAGATATGAATAAGAATATGAGAAAATAAATAAACAACTTTATTAATGTAGAAGGAAGAGTTTCACCTAATACGGTTTGATCCTATGTCACTCATCCATTTTCAGTCGAACGCTCATCACACCAAAAGCACACCAATCCAGCAACATAACATTGCTTGACATGAATTCAAATCTCAAACCAACAGAATTTCTCTACAATCTTCAAATTCCAGCCCCCTTGATCACTATGATGAGTGGTCAATTTATAGGGAAATGGAGGTGGTTTTGTCATAAATTGGGCATTGAATGGCCTTCCAAATTTGGAGTTAGTTTCCATGGAGTAAGGGATGAGAGGATAGGATGTTAATTGAACCATAGCCTATCCAAATTCGAGCTCATAGGATGAAATCAGAGATGGGATCCTTCTAGAATGATCTAGAATCAAGGAATATTCCCAGAACCCTATGTAAATTTCCCTCATTCTCGCCCAACGCATGTGTAAGTGGGCCTAAGTGCACTCAAGTGCAGGCCTATATGGGCCTACCTGCTATGCAGCGTAGTTACCCTTGACCAAGCTTGTGCTGGTGTCCCAAGGAGGCATTTCAACAAGGTTTCAGGATAAGAAACTTTCATGGATGGAAGAATTCAATGAGATTACTTGTCTAGGACATGTAACAACTGAATCAGGGTTTGATGAGCCCTAATTGTACTAATCTGAATGTCATGAGTGATGTGCCCAAATAGACCTGTAATAGTTTCCCCCTAAAGCATGAAGTTGAAAATGATAATGTCGAGTGATATGCTTGATGATGTGTTGAGGAGGATCTGAAGCGGATGGTGACTTGCATCGATTACAATACATAATATCATGATATCTTTGAATTTTTCATGAATTTCTAAGGGAAGGCATACCCATACTCAACATATAAACTTTTCATTACATGTACATAAATCAGATAGTCATCTACAGATATAGACCCATGATAGGATGACCATCTGTGTAAATCCATCATACAGGTGATTTAGTACTCTCCTGAATTCGCAGCCCGGATGGATGAGACTAGAGCTGGGGTCTTCTATCTCGTCCAATCATTTGCTCAAGTACGAGTCTAACCATGTGAAAAGGTGATCTGAAGTCAAACATGGGAAGATACCGTCTGATTACCAGCCAATGATGTAAGCTTTTAACAGACGCGAGAGAGATAACTGATAATGATAATGATTCTCAAGGTACTACAATACATTCTACATGGTGTGAATAGATGTTTTGATGTCGAACACCATACAAAGTCTTTCAGTCGAAGGCCATTGATGTCAACCTATCGCCGGAAGCGAGAAACTTGCCATTGATGTATGCAAGCCTCAAGGTACTGGAAGGGTGTTTCTAAGTCAACTTCCTGGATAATGCACTGATGTCGACAAGAAGAGACTCATCGCAAGAGGGCTTTGATGTATCCCATATCAATGACATGAAACGAGTGTAATGATTTTGAATACAGAATTTGACTGATGACACAAGGTTAAGGAATGACAGTCATGAAAATGAAGGTTTATGAGTATTGCAAAGGATGAGTTTACTGAGTGACTTCTCTTGAACATGTCGGCGACACTGAATGAATTGGCAGCATTGACCCAAAACCAAAGTGATGGATGGTGTGATAGACCATAGGTATGACAACCATCAAGTAGATAACCCAACCCAAATAGTCACAGAGATGAAGTGAAAGTGTCATGTTCAAGAGAAACTTGCTACCATAAAGTGATTTATCCCTTTTCCCATTTTCCCCAGTCATTGCTAACTAGTACCTCTTTATTTTTTAACAAGCTTGAGGAGGATAGCATATGCTTGTAGTATAATTCCACCCTTCGGGTGAATCCATCACTACGTGATGTTTTAACGAGCCTGCAAAGGTTGAACTTGGTCTTGTCATGATGGATAAGTTTGTAGCTATTTGATGTTTTAACGAGTTTAACGATAATGAGAACTCGACCCTTTTCATGTTTAGAGAGTTTGAAAAGGGACAAAAAGAAAACTCCACAAGTTATTTTTCATAAATTTGTCTCTCAAGTCTGAAAAAGCGTAAAATAATACAAGAGAGAACCTATTGACCATGTTTGGTCAAACTATTCTTTTTTCGTAAGTAATCTATCTCAGTCTGGAAAAGGGTTAAACTTATCCTGAGTAGATGTCGTTTCCAATCAGTTTACGAGTTGAAAAGGACAAGAGCTCGACAATCTTTTCATATTTCGAATCTGAAAAGAGCTTAAAGAGGACTCCACTTAGAGGAACGAGTGGTGTCTAGGATAGCAATTGGTTCCAGTGATGTTGGAACTTCTCAAAACATGTTGATTTATGTGAAGACATTGACTAATAAGACCACTCATTGCAACTGTTCCTCAAAAAGGGTAAAATAACCGAGTGAAAGTGTATGATCGGCCAAGCAGATAGTGACGATGGAAGGAGAAAAACCAAGGCTAATCTGATGGAAGAGGATGATAGAATGGAAATCACGATGGTTAAAATGGAGATGGGTTCATTTTTACACAAGCTTGAACCATAGGGAACTATGATTGGATTCAGTTTCATGTTTACACAAGCTTGAAACAAAAAACTATGCTTGAGATTGGTTTACATGCCCCCAACATGATGACTCGATTCTAGGTGCATGCCCCCCAAGCTTCATTACATTCACCTAAGTAGACTACTCGTGGCTATCAGGTGGATGGAATGAAGATTCATTTATGAGATCAAGTGAAAGACTCGACTGGGATTTTACGAGATCTAATCAAAGACTTGAATTTGGAAAAGGGAGTTGCTTCATTTTTTTAATGAGGTTGACACAATAAAAGAACTATCCTCGAGACCCTTGTTTCATTTTTTAACGAGCTTGACACAAGAAAAGGAACTATGCTCTGGGACTTGTTTCATTTTTTAATGAGGTTGACACAGTAAAAGAACTATCCTCATATTCCTTGTTTCATTTTTTAACAAGCTTGACACAAGATAAGGAACTATGCTCATACCC
Source organism: Pinus taeda (assembly GCA_000404065.3). NCBI lineage: Eukaryota > Viridiplantae > Streptophyta > Pinopsida > Pinales > Pinaceae > Pinus > Pinus taeda. The sequence continues at coordinate 106,083 of APFE031433185.1, read as the reverse complement.
TTTGTTTCATTTTTAAACGAGGTTGACATAAGACCATGAACTACTCTGATTATTCCTTGATCACGAGCCATAAGAGGTCATGACTTCCAATAGGTTCTCATCAGATTGGAGAACAATGCTCTGGAAGGGATACGTAGCAAGGAATCCATTAGAGAGATCTGGTTCCAATGCCCCTAGTACATAATGCACAACATCATGGAGTTGATTGTTAGTTGATGTAGGCATGGAACGGGTTGCCACATAATTGACCTGTGGCGGGGAAGATACCATTGGGACAAAAGGACCATTTAGGGAAGATGGTTGACTGGAAGCCATATTTGGACTAGGAAATGAAAGTTGGTCAACAATGACAATTATGCCTTCATGTGGGAAACACATCACTCGAAAGAGTGTTGAAACTATAGCTCCCATTTCATAAACATAGTCGCGCCCAAGAGGTAAATTGTAATCTAAAGGGCCTAGGACTACCATCACATTAAGATAAACAATTGTTCCTCCCAAAAGAATAGGCAACTGAGGAAGGATCCCTAATGGTTGACTGGTTCCTTTGTTAAAAGCCAATAGATTCTGGGTAACAGGCACAAGTGGCGGCGAAACGAGCGCCTGCCAAGCAGTGGAGGAAAGGATACTCATAGATGCACCTTCATCTATAATAGTGCCAGATACAATCATATTATAAATTGTTACTATGATCTAGAAAGACACATAAGAAGGAATACGACATCTTGCCAGTTGATTCCAATAAAAGGAAGTGACCAGACTACTTGAAGGGGGTACCATAAGAACGAGAGAATTACCCCCTTGAGTTATGATAACGGGAGGATTTTCCTCCTGTCTTGATGGAATAGGAGGGTTGCCTCCAAGCTCATTGAAATCTGAAGAAACGAAAAGAACCTGAGTGGTATCATACTCACTCTCTACAGGAAAGGTACGATTAACTGAAGGTGAAATTGGGTCAACTGTTTCCTCGACTTGTGATTGGTCAGGTATAGACTCATGAGATTCACATTCAGAGAGAGTGGGTTTGACCAATGGTTGATTTGGGTCAGTCTCTTCATCAACTAGTGAAGGATTAAGGGAGAGTCTCCTGTAACTAGATGGAAATCGATGCGTAGAAGTAGGACAGTTATCCAACACATTTTAGGCTTCATCTAGATAGGGGCAAAGGTGAATGGGGTGATTCCCTTCGCATAACCTACATGGAAACTTAACTTTACCCTTCTTTCCATGAACTTTACTACCACTAGTTGATGGTGTGTCACCAACATGATCTCTAGAAGTTGATGATATAGGATGATGTGAATGAGAAGACCATTCTTCTAAGATCTAAGGAATACCAGAACAATTTCGAAGAAGATGGTCTCTTGTACAAAGTTTGCAAGGATATCGAAGTTTGTGAGGCTTATCAGACGGTTTCTCATCAGAATTTGCATTCGAAGTCATGGTTGCTTGGTTGCCCCCCTGTTGAATTTTCTTCTTCTTCTTCTTATCCACCTGGTTACTAGTGTCAATAATTTCACTAGGGGAAGAGGAATAAGGGGAGGAAGAAACAACCGAAAAAGAAGGTAAAGGGTCAACTTTAGGATCAACTGGAGGTTGATTTTGTCCAGGTGGAGGAGTACTCGATTGCGGAGAAATCACGACATTTTGAAACAAGGAGGTTGAAAACAACCATACTATCAAGCCAATGGTAAATCCCGGAAGGGATAATGTAGCCATAAATGGAGCACCAATATTTCCGAAAGGAGGAAAAGGAATAGGATTCCCATAAAAAGGAATTCTTTGATCGGTGAACTCCGAAGTTGTTGTCATATGTCTCAACCTAAGATCAACTAAGGAGTGACATGGAGGATGTTATTCGTGGTCAATTAATTTTATTTTAATCAAAATAATATAAAAAAACAAAAGAGGGATAATCTAGGCAAAAGGATTACCAAGTAACTGTGAACTGCAATATATTGTCTCAGTAAACCAAGGACTTAGCATAAGTGCAGGCAATCTCCCTAAATGTTGTGTTCGGTGTATCATAGTGTACAAGGTGGCTGACTCAGTTACCTATGGATGGATAGCAACCTAACGTAGTCCTCCCATATATACCCAAAATTACGTGGATGCCCAATCCATGTTAGCGTTGTCTAATGTGAAACCACACAGTGAGAGCATTCCTTTATACTTTTCGTACTATAACACTGCCCTATATACCTAAAAGTACATGGATGAGCTACGATATACTTACGTATGTGGAATGAGGTATCACATTTAGAATGTATTGCAGACCATTAGTGACAACTGCTATGTTTAACTACGTCGGAACACATCTCTAGCCTAGACCTCTAAATGTTATGCATTAAGTTACAATGCTCCATTAGGTTAATTGAGATAACTTTTAAGTTGATCTTCTTAAGAATTTGCCTTTCAAGGTTCACCATGTGATGTATGTTTGCAATTCCTAAAATACAACTAACATGAGAAACATTCTTTCATTCAATTAACAATGAAAACTGTAGCTAGTAAGGGATAGAGCAATCAGAGCACACCTAATGCAATTTCCCTAGCTATTCCTATCAAGCATTCACAAACTACAATATGCACAATGCAAGTTTTTCTTTTCAGTCCCTTTAGTGTTTAGATGAACAAAAAGGAACAAGATGTACAAACGATCAATCAATGCTTTTCACAAGAAACAAAGACTTAAAGAGAGTTTCTTTTTCAAAGAAATGAAGACTTTATGACAATTCCTTTTCAGAAAAGTAAAGACTAATCAATGTAGGCTAACTTTGACAATGAATTGATAATGATAAAGAAATCTCTTAAGAAACACTAAACAATCAAGGTCAAAGTAGGGCTAGGAGAGGAAATGCAAATTGATTTCAGAGGCATAAAAAACTTTGATCTTTCAGCAAACAACATCAGAAGAAACTTTGGAAAAATTAAGAAAAAGATGGGTTTTTTAGCTTGAGAGGGACCAATGCAGGTCTGAGTGGGAGACATATCACCGTCTCTAAGCCAAGGGTGCATTGTAATGCACTGTCCCCTGACCAGGGGTGCACTGGTACCATCACATTCCTAGAATAGGCATTCTAGTGCAAATTTCGACCAAAAGAACTTCAAAATGATTGAAAAGAGATCAATGAAGTCAAGTAAAGTATACTAGGATGCAATATGATAAGGATAAACTACTAGGAATGATGGTCGTTCCCCAATATGGTCGCCAATTTGTTATATGGAATTTGCATCTACGGATAAACACATATTCCCTAAGTGGGTAGCTACACTTAGAACAATAGAAAGAAAGTAGTTTAACCTTTTCCTATAGTAGATAGATGAGATGAAGGAACTTATTTGTAGTCTTTCGCTTCCTTGATCTTCTTTGAATTGCTCCCATTGCTCCCACTTGAATTGAATCCGCTCAATTGGTACCCGTGTCAACAGAAATAAAAATGAAAATGATCAAAGCATACATGATCTATCTACTATAAACCAATGGAATCGACAACATTGAAACACATGATCATCATAGATATGAACAAGAATATGAGAAAATAAATAAACAACTTTATTAATGTAGAAGGAAGAGTTTTACCCAATACGGTTCAATCCTGTGTCACTCATCCAGCTTCAGTGCAACCCTTGTCACACCAAAAGCACACCAATCGAACATCATAACATTGCTTGACATGAACTCAAATCTCAAACCAACAAAATTTCTCTACAATCTTCAAATTCCAGCCCCCTTGTTCACTATGATGAGTGGTCAATTTATAGGGAAATGGAGGTGGTTTTGTCATAAATTGGGCATTGAATGGCCTTCCAAAAATGGAGTTAGTTTCCATGAAGCAAGGGATGAGAGGGTAGGAGGTTAATTGATCCATAGGCTATTCAAATTCGAGCTCATAGGATGAAATAAGAGTTGGGATCCTTCTAGAATGATCTAGAATCAAGGAATATTCCCAGAACCCTATGCAAATTTCGCTCATTCTCGCCTAGCGCAGGTGTAAGTGGGCCTAAGTGCACTGAAGTGCAGGCCTGAATGGGCCTACCTGCTATGCAGTGCAATTACCCCTGACCAAGGCTGCGCTGGTGTCCCAAGGAGGCATTTCAACAAGGTTTCAGGCTAGGAAACTTTCATGGATGGAAGCATTCAATGAGATGACTTGTCTAGGGCATGTAGCATCTGAATTAGGGTTTGATGAGCCCTAATTGTACTGATCTGAATGTCGGGAGTGATGTGCCCAAATAGACCTATAACAATATGGCATCACATTTGGAAACATACACAAAAGACTTGTACTAGGCAAGAATCTCATTATCCTCACATGTTGACACTTTGATATGGAATGGAAAAGGTATTTCTGGTAAGGTATCGACAAAGGACACCTATTGTTTTATTGTAAAATCATTCGGTTATGATGATAGAATGTGGTGGATTAGAAAGATCTAGACTTAGAAAGCATTGTTGGAACTCAAAATATTTACTTGGCTCCTTTTGAAGGGTCATATTCTTAAATGGGACAATATGAAGAAGTTGGGTATTAGTGGGCTTGGTAAATGTGCCATGTGTTTAGTTGAGGAGGAATCAAGTCAACATTTATTCTAACATTAGCCTTTTGCTAAAAATATTTGGGAAGGGGTGTTACATCTTCTTGATATCAATTCAATTTGGGTTACGACCTCTATCAATGCTTGTTTGCATGATTGGATGACTAGACATCACGCTTACAAAGCACTTCCATTGTTCATCTTCTGGTGCATATGGAGAAGAAGAAACTTAAACATTTTTTAGGGGAAGGTGCCTTATCTCCATTTGAGTTGTGCGGAAGTAGTTGCTTACTTCATGGAGTCTGGTCCATAGGAGAAAAATAAAATTATTTGGAGGATCCAATTGCATGAACTTGCTATTTCTTTTTCAAATGCTTATTTTGATGGAGCTTCAGAATTGTCACACTGTGGGAGTGGAGGAATTATATTTTTATCAAAGAAGCACAATTGCAAAAATTTCTAGGAAAGTGGAGAGGGTACAAATACCCACACAAAATTAATTGCTCTATGGGGCATATTATTCTTTGCAAATAGGCAAAAGATAGCCTCTTTAACAATGTTTGGAGATTCCAGAATTTACATTAATTAGGTAAATGATAAGGCAACACTTGAGGTATCATCTGTACACAATTGGAAGTAGAGGATCAAGACCTTGGCATCATCTTTCAAGAATATCACCTTCCACCCTATATACAAAGAATTAAACAAGGAAACGGATCTATTATCAAAGAAGGTGTAGGTCAACAAAAATGTTTCATATTTTTTGAACAACACAAGGAACAACTTGTGCTGACGATGAACCACACTAGTTGGTTCGAAACGCGTCAACAAATGGTTTCTTATGTGATTTTCGCCGAAAAATCTCTCATAAACTTGATATGGATCACAGAAGCCTCAACTCTACAAATGAACAAGTACTAGTGAAATTTCTGTGTGATCATTAGTTTTTTAAACTATTACAGAAAAATCTCTATATATAGTGTAAATATAAATCAGAATTAACACTCTTTTTTTTATTGATATAATCATTGCACCTCTCTTGTAAACAGTTTCATTTTTAATGAAAAATGTTGGGTTTTCGAGTGTTCTTGTTGATGTAATAGCTTCACCTTCCTATTAAGAATAAATATCACCTAAAAAACTTATCATCCAGTCATGTAATCATTTAAAAATATTTGATTTAACCAAATTCGATTTATTTTTCAGACGTACAAACTAGCTAATTATCACATTATGGTTCCAAATTCGTAAATTCGTGATGGCTATACTGATGCAAGGCAATGTATCAAAGCTATGGGAGTGAAAGCCAAAGCATGGAAGCGATACTGATGCAAGGCAATGTATCATCGTCTGCAAAGTTATCACTGCATAAGAACGGGTGTTGGCATCTCCACTTCGATCGGTGTGGAAATGGCAGACGGTGTTTCCCTCGACTCCAACAGCTATGCTTTTCTGCTAAAGAGATGCACCGCCGCCAAAGCCCTGTCTCGGGGTAAGCAGATCCATGCCCACATTATCAAGACTGGACTTCAGGTAAACATGTTTCTCTGGAATATCCTTATCAACATGTATGCGAAGTGCCAAAGCATGCCGGATGCACGCAAAATGTTTGACAAAATGTCTGAACCAGATATCGTCTCATGGACTGCCGTTATTGCAGGTTATGCACAGCAGGGGCACGCTTGCGAGGCCCTCAAACATTTTTGCCAAATGCAACGGGGGGGCCCGATGCCGAATGAGTTCACTTTCGGAAGTGTTCTGAAAGCCTCTGCCGGTATAGCAGCGGCTGAAGAAGGAAAGCAGATCCATGCCCATGTCTTTAAAGCTGGATTGGAGCGTGAGGTTTTTGCTGGGAGTGCGCTAGTTGACATGTATGCGAAATGCCAAAACATGGCGGATGCACGGCAAGTGTTTGACAAAATGCGGAAGCGAGACGAGGTTTCATGGGGTGCGATGATCTGTGGGTATGCACAGAATGGGTGTTCCGAAGAGGCTGTCAGGATATTTTACAACATGAAGGGCGTAGGGTTGAAGATGAATCCCTTTGCATTATCAAGTGTTCTCAGGTACTAACATCCCGCACCGCTACTAATATGGTTTAGAAACCCTTTGTGGGTTCATGTTCTTCTGGTTGTTGTCTTTATCTTGCCTTCTTAGTAACAAGCTTATAAAAAATCTTAGTGGCATATTCCTCATTGAAGATTTAGTTTCACATTAATATGCCTATCTATGACTATCAATCAGGGCATGCTCCAGTTTAGCGACTCCGGAACAGGGCAGGCAGGTTCATGTCCATGCCATATGCTCGGGATTGGAATCAAATGCCTTTGTTGGGACTGCCCTTGTAGACATGTACGCCAAATGTGGTAGCATAGAGGAGTCAAGCCTGGCTTTTGATAATCTTACGGAACCTAACCTTGTGTCTTGGAATGCCGTGATTGTAGGATATGCTCTGCATGGGCATGGAAGCAAGGTGCTTGAATTGTTTGATCAGATGCAGGAGTCTGGCATAAATCCTGATGAAATTACGTTTATTGGTGTTCTCTATGCTTGTGCACATATCGGACTAGTAAATCTAGGTTATCACTATTTTAATTCCATGACTCGAGATCATGGAATCAGACCGAGAATTGATCACTATACTTGCATGGTTGGCCTTCTTGGCCGAGCTGGGCATCTCACTGAGGCAGAGGTTCTAATTAAGGGAATGCCATTTGCTCCTGATGTTGTGGTATGGCGGGCTTTACTTGCTGCCTGTACTGTCCATGGCAACACAGAGCTTGGAAAGCACGTGGCACAGCACATTCTAGACTTGGATCCACAAGATCATGCATCATATGTAACGTTGTCGAATATGTATGCCGCAGCTGGCAAGTGGGATGATGTAGCAAAAGCGAGAAAATTGATGAGAGATAGGGGGGCTAGAAAGGAGGCAGGGCGCAGCTGGATTGAAGTCAGAAATAAGGTTCATTCCTTTATGGTTGGGGACAAACAGCACCCGCAGATGCAGGAGGTCTATGCAAAGTTGGATAAGCTGACTGAACAAATGAAGGAGGCAGGATACATGCCAAATACAATTTCTGTTCTGCATGACGTGCAGCTAGAGGCAAAGGAATCCTACCTCTCCTACCATAGTGAAAGGCTGGCAATTGCTTTTGCACTCATAAGCACACCTGCTGGGTCTCCTATTAGAGTAATGAAGAACCTTCGTGTGTGTGGTGATTGCCATTCTGCAATCAAATTCATCTGTAAGATTGTTGGCCGTGAAATTGTTTTAAGAGATTGTAACCGCTTCCATCACTTCAGGGATGGGATATGTTCTTGCGGGGATTATTGGTGATTCAAGTGGGACAATTAGTCAGTGGTCATGGGGATTTTCCATTTATTCGACAAAGAGCTATTTTAACACAGTCTGAGAACTAACATTTCTTGTTTTGAATCTGAACATGATATTTGAGCCTTTAAATATTTTTGAGAACCATTGGAGATTCAAACAGGATTGATCTTTAATTATAATGGAAAGGCTTATGAAGACCACTGCTTTTCTGGACTACTAGAGGCACAAATATGAAGGTGATTCAGGGTTTTATGGTTTTTCTGAAAGCTTTATCTACTGCTTGCAGATTGTAAACTAATGAAAGAACCAAAGGATTGATGTTCTGTCATGGTGTCCATGTCAGAGATGGAAAATCTCAAGTTTATCACAAGACATGCAGGAAAAAGAAATGTTGCACATAAACTAATAACTTAAATAACATTTAACAAAATAACAGACTTTTGTAATGTAAATAATGTGCTTTGTCCTGTTATATACGAGTTCTTTGCCATTTTCTAAGCTCTGATAGTATCAGTAATGTTTTCTTTTAATGTTTTGGCATCGGTTTATGATGAAATGATACTGAAGTTCCCGAGCTTTGTATCAATTTGTCTGTACAGGTCTATTTTTAAGAACCATATTATCTAATTGCTGCTCAACGTTTTAAGTTTCAACAAGTTGAAATAAATATTGGCAATATGGGGTTATGTTTTCTACCCAAGTAGGGTGATTTCTGTTGAATTTCCACGACCTTGGGTCTAGGTTAGAGTCTTATAATCACTGACGCTAGCAAACCAAGAATCTCAACCATAATCTACTATGCACAACAGAAATATAATGCAGTAAATCACATATGCACAATATACATAATTTTAAACAAAAATGTACAATAATGTACGATCACCAATCTTCGTATTATTAATCCAAATCTGATAAATACAACAGTGTATGGTTTACAATATACAAATGACAAACATCGCTGCAGCTTCTATGTCGTATCTTGTCCTGCCGGTCCTCCGCTTCTGTACTGCTCACTAGTAGTGTCTTAGTCCATCAAGGCATCTACACATCAAGACTTCAAGAGGGTTGCCTCCTATCACTGCTGCAAGTCACATCTGGTACAATGAACACGGGCTCATCAACTGCTCTCTGGGTTGGCCAATTCTCGAGCTCCAGTCTGCCACACTAGTAACAACTTTAGTCCATCAAAGTGTTGCACTTCGGCACTGTCTTTCACCCAACCTTCAATTGCTCTTCGTCCTTCAAGATAACTCGTCTAGGGCTGCTTTGGATAGCCAACATGCTGCCCTCCAATCAGCTCTATGACACCCAATCAACTCATTGTCGAATTTGCTCCTAGGAAAGACTCTTCTCCTCCTCGGAAGACCCTCCACTTGGCATCAACAGGGTGCTATGCAATCTGATCCAAATCTGGTCATAAACTATGACCCAACATCCTCATACTTATACTTGAGCATTGGTGCACTATTGCATTCCTGCAACTCTGGTTAGGGCATCAACATACACCCTAACAACCACCTCTAAACGCTGCAACAGTCCTTGAAAAGAGTGTGGCTTACCTCCCTTGAGAAGTTGCTTTCCTACACTGTTTGTGCTATGGAACTGTTGTAGGAGTATGGCCTTACAACCCTCCAGAACTCATCCAAATAGTCTTGCATCCCACTATAATTACAACAGGGATTTGCGGGCTTCAAAAACATGAGGTAATCCACCCTAAACTGCACCAGAGCAGCCCATAATTTACGCTGATCTTTGACCTTATTCCCTGCTCAAATTCGGACCCAAAACAGTGAAGAATAACACCTTAAATCATGCCTAGATTACCTTTAGGCCTGCGACCTACCTCCTGTAGCAGCTTGGCCTAATCACAGGTGTATTCTTGCCCAAACAAACCCTTAAGCCCTTTGTCCTCCTTCTCTTGAGCTCGACCAAATTTCATAGAGAGATCTATGAGATGTTGCACACACATGGATGCTCTAAATTTCCTCAATACGCTTCATATTCACACATATGAAGGCTCAACGTCACATTTGAAGTGACACTTATCAAGTCGGCCTACTCGACAACTAAATTAATTATGTCAACTTCAAAAATTCATCTCTCTAATGACAAATTGGATTCAGACGACTTTTGATGTGTTGGAATCGTCTTTCTGAGCACTATGATTATCATCCATCACATGTTGTGAATCCATCATGGTTTTGCTCCAAAAACACGATGGGTGACAAAACCCCACACTTGGGTTCCAGCCCACAAGTTGCCCTTGTGGTGCTTTGTCCTCCAAAACCTGAACCCTAGGGCATGGAGTACCTCCCAAGTTACACAAATCAACACTCCCTCTTAGCGAGTGAGGTACTTCCAAGACTAGGAAGTATCTCATCATCATCATCATTATAGCTCGCAACACTTGCCCAACTCTTGGCGCCCACAATCGTAGTAATCCCTGTACGGTGAACTACACCCTTCTCAGAAGTGTCGTTGTCACTGCTAGAAGGAACCTGCTTCTTCTTCTTATCCTGTAACTTCTTCCACTCTTTCCATGATTCCTTCTTGGTAGTTGTAGGAGCACCCTTGCTCACCATTGACCACGCACTCTTCTTGAGTTGTAGGCTCTCTCTCTGAATTTGCAAGCTCCCTCTTGAACTAGACTCCTTCTGAGTCTCTGGAACCTGGACCTTCTCGGAAAAGTGTACCTTCTTCTCAGGAACCTGTGCCTTCTCCTCTGAAGCCTGCACCTGAACTTGCACCTGCACTTTCTCCTGCTTCTCAGGAAGCTGCACCTGTTCCTGCTTCTTTCCATGATCCTTAGGCTTGGCAGTCAACCTGTAGAGACCATGCTCTCTAACTCCGAGTACAATCCCATCAGACTTAGAGCCTCTGAGCCTGAGTCTTGCCTTTCCATCCTGGAACAAGACCTCAACCCCCTTCTTCTCCACCATCGAGATAGAGAGCACATTATATTTGAGTCTTGGTACACACAATACATCCTGGAACCACATCATACGTCTCATCTCCATTCTGAATGGCACAACCCCTGATCCTCAGATCTCCAATTGACTCTTGTCGCCCAACACCATGTGCAACTTCGAGTCCCATCCAGCTAGAATCTCAAAAATATTTTGTGACCCTGTCATATGCTTCGTCGCACCACTGTCCATGTACCACCCATCCTCTTTGATATTACTCTGCGAGAAATGAGAAATCATAGAAAAATCCTCCTCTTCGTCTTCCAATCTTCTAGCGAGCTCATCCATCTTTGCTTTATTGGCAATTAGGGCGGCCTTCTTCCCTTTTATTTTCTCATCATCTCCCTTCTTCTTCGAACATCTCGACGAAAAATGACCCATCTTGCCACAGTTGAAACACTTGACTTTGCTCAAGTCCTTATTTTTCTTACCCTTCATTCGTGATGCAAGTGCCACGTCATCATCTGAAGCTTTTTGCTTTGGCTGAAGATCCTCGTCTCGCAACTCTTCTTGAATGAAGTCATCCCATAGTCTATCCCAGTTCGACAGCTTCTCCCTGGCAACGATTCCTTTGATGAAGGGCTTCCATTCCTCGGTGAACCCTTTCAAGGCAATCCTTACCATATCTCCATCTGAGACAGTCACACTGATGGCAACAAGCTCATCTTTGACCTGAGACAATCTTGTCAGATAAGAGGTCATGCTTTCACCCTTTAACATTTTGGTGGACTTCAACTTATCTTCCAATACCAATACCCAGTTCTCGTTCTTATTCTGGAACACATTCTGAAGAGACATCCACATCTCATGTGCGGTGTTCTTCTCGGACAAATGAGGTATTAGGGCATCCCTCACACCATCAAGGATGATCAATCTCACCCTTGCATCCAAATCTTCCCATATTCCTAACTCCTCAGGGTCGGTTGGCTTTTTGATCTCTTTCTCGGCAAAATCCCAGATCCTGTTGACCTACAATATCAACTTGGTTCTTTCCTTCCATGGACTATAGTTGAACAACCCCTCCAACTTGTCCTCATATCAGATACCTGCCTGCAACTTCGACATTGTAGTGAACCCTTCACTCACAATGTGACCAACTCCCTTTCAAGCTGTACTTCGCTGTGCACAACTTTGGTTTACTTACCTCCAAAGTAGCTCAGACACACTTTGATACCATGTTGAATTTCCACGATCTTGGGTCTAGGTTAGAGTCTTATAATACTAATGCTACCAAACCAAGAATCTCAATCATAAACTACTTTGCACAACAGAAATATAAAGCAATAAATCACATATGCACAATATACACAGTTTTAAACAAAATTGTACAATGATGTGCAATCACCAATCTTCGTTATATTAATCAGAATCTGATAAACACAACAGTCTATGGTTTACAAGATACAATGACAAACTTCGCTGCAGCTTCTATGTCGCATCTCGTCCTATCGATCCTTCACTTCCGTACTGCTCACTAGTAGTGCCTTAGTCAATCAAGGCATCTACACATCGAGACTCCAAGAGGGTTGCGTCCTATCACTATTGCAAGTCACCTCTGCTACATTGAACATAGGCTCATCAACTGCTCTCTGGGTTGGCCAATTCCCAAGCTCCAATCTGCCATGCTAGCAACAACTGTAGTCCATCAAAGTGATGCACTTCGACACCATCCTTCACCCAACCTTTAGCTGCTTTTCGTCCTTCAAGATAACTCATCTAGGGCTACTTTGGGTAGCCAACACGCTGCCCTCCAGTCAACGCTATGACACCTAATCAACTCACTGTCGAATCTGCTCCTAGGAAACATTCTTCTCCTCCTCGGAAGACCCTCCAATTGGCATCAACAGGCTGCTATGTAATCTAATCCAAATCTGGTCATAAACTATGACCCAACATCCTCATACTTATACTTTAGCACTGGTGCACTATTGCAGTCCTACAACTCTGGTTAGAGTATCAAGATACACCCTAACAACAACCTCTAAACGCTGCAACAGTCCTTGAAAAGAGTGCAACTTATGTCCCTTGAGAAGTTGTTTTCCTATGTTGTTTGTGCCATGGAACTGTTGTAGGAGTATGGCCTTACAACCCTCCACAACTCATCAAAACAATCCTGCGTCCCACTGTAATTACAATAGGGATTTGCAGCCTTAAAAAACGTGAGGTAATCCACCCTAAACTGCACCAGAACAACCCAAAATGTACACTAGTCTTTGACCTTATTCCCTACTCAAATTCAGACCCAAAACAATGAAGAATAACACCTTAAATCCTGCCCAGATTTATATTTAGGCCTGCGACCTACCTCCTGTAGCAGCTCCGCCTAATCACAGGGGTATTCTTGTCCAAACAAACCCTTAAGTCCTTCGTCCTACTTCTCTTGAGCTCGACCAAATTTTAGAGAGAGATATATGAGATGTTACACACACATGGATGCTCTAAATGTCCTCAATACGCTTCATATTCATACACATATGAAGGCTCAACTTCACATTTGAAGTGACACTTATCAAGTCGGCCTACTTGACAACTAAATTAATTATGTCAACTTCAAAAATTGATATCTCTCTAACGATAACTCGGATTTGGATGATTTTCGATGCATTGGAATCGTCTTTCCAAACAAATATCATCCTCATCCAACACATTCCGTGGATTCATCATAATTTGCCCCAAAAACATGATGGGTGCCAAAACCCCACACTTGGGTTCCAAGCCCACAAGCTGCTCTTGTGGCACTTTGTCCTCCAAACCATGAACCCTAGGGTTTGGAGCAATCTACACAAATCAACTATTTCTACTGAAGTTGACAGTGATGTATGGTTTGACGATAAGTCTACTTGGGCGAAGCTCAAGAGACCATGGTTCAAATCTCATTGAGTACATGACTTGCTGTGGCAGTGGCTTGAGAGCAGATTCCCCATCACCAACTTGGCGGCACGAGAGTCTCGCTTTGCTAAAATCATAGGATCTTAGTATTCGACTTGCAGGTAGTTGGATTCACTCTTGGTGTTATAGTGGCAACTACGAGGATTGATCCTGGGTCTCCCATAGATTAGGACTGGTAGTTACCGATTCACCATGTGGTTAAAAAAAAAAACTATTTCTACTGAAGTAGGTTGGGTTATTTTAATTTGGGGCAAGTATTTTGTGTCATTTAGCAGTGGTCCACATCTTATCGCACATATATTATTGTGTTTTATATGTTCAAGGAATTTGAGCACTCATAAAAGAGGCTCAAGGTTTTTGAATGAATGCAAACTAAATTGGCAATTAAGCAACACACTTACATTATCAACAATGGAAATTCTAGAAGGTGGAAACAATGTAGGCTGTCAAAATGTGTTGTTTGTTGGATGGATGGAAATTTTCTAATTTCAAACATTATAGATACTGAATTCGTGCTTGAATTCAATAACATTGAAATTAAAAAAAATCATCGAAGCAATTTTTTTTAACTAAAGTCTATCATTAAATTTGAATATAAAATAGTAATAAAGTATTCTAATTTTAATGTAATTAGCGATAATTCATAAATTTTACAAATATGTACATATTTTACCTCCCTTTAGATTTGAACTTGTAACCTACCTCCTATAAAAATGTTAGCCTCACTCTCTTAAAAATCAATAATAAATCCAATTATTAAATTAAATAAATAAAATCATGAGAATTCTTCAAAACAAGGATTCTAGTTTGGATGAGAGATTCTCTCCAACTAGCTCTCCTAAATTAGTGTGTAAGTTGAGAAAATGTCTCAACCAAGTGAGTCTAAGATAGACGCACTATCTTAAGACCATTTGCTCATGTATTTAAATGTATTATTAAATTATTTGAATAAGAGAGAATTACATGAGCATGAGAGACCACATGATGACTCTCTACTTTTTCCACCAGTTTGTCTTTTGTGTGTTGCTGGTTTGATTATTGTGTGTCAATTTGCTGTGTGTGTTTAATATGGAAGTTGAGTGGTTTTAACATGTGGTATCAGAGCTGTTTATTTTGCCCTGGTCGAGATTCGTCATCATTGGGCAATTGCATGAGTAGCCGCGTGATTGGAAGAAGTGACCATTGTGGGTTTATCGCAGGACTGGCGAGCGAATACTATAGATGCTGTGCTATATCAAGCTAACTCTCATGCGTAGTGGAGGCTGATTAAAGAGCGGTGCCCGTTTTACTCAGCAGAATTCCCTTGCCGATGGCCTAGATAAATTTGGAGCCCATCAATATCACTCTGTTTTTGTTTATGTGTCTGGAACATTAAGATGGGTTTAGTTTCGGCATTGTTGCCCTTGGAGCCCATTGATATACTCCCATTCATGAAGCATCATCAAATTCTAGGAATCAATTTGGTACTTGAAAAGAAACAAGGTGTAGCTGGCAACTAAGATGAGCGTGGGTAAAGGAGCAATTGTAAAGTTCATTGCAGCATTCATAAAGTTCCTTTCAAGCAAAGTGATCGTCATCAAGCGAGCGTCAAGTCAAAAATTCAAGGAAGTGTTTAAAGCATCAGCAATCAACAAACAGTACAAGCGAGCCTGTCATTTCAGTGATCAACTCAAGTGCGCAATTTTCGAGCAGGACTTCTACACCAAGCGAGCTTGACTTCAATGTAAGCAAGGCAACATGGCGACACACATTCAGCTATCCCAAATTCTTCACAATTTAATGTTATCATCAGCGGACGACATGGTACAAATTAGCAAAACAACTCTTGCTGACATTCAAGTGCATCTTCAACATGCACATGAAATGATTGAGTTCCTTCAATTGGAGTCACAACTGCAGAGAAATGAGTTGCAAGAGAAGCGTGTTGCTTCCAAGTCTTTGATCAATCCAGAGACCGTCGATCATTCGACTTTATTCATCCAACCATCTTCAAGTGTTGAAGTTGTTCCAGTTCAACTTTCTTCCAAACCCATCATCAAGCCATGGGAAGAAATTCAAAGTAATCGAAATCGACATGGTTTAGGATATGTCAAAGATAACGACAACTTACATATCCTTGTTTATTCAAAGCCCATTCAGTTCGTCAGTGCTGGATTACTTGAACACTTCACCTCCACAAGTTCTCTGTAAGTTGAAGACAAACATCAATGCACATAAACTGAAAGTGCAGACAAACAAAAATGCATGTAAACTCAAGTTGCAGAAGAACTGAAATGTTCTCATTTTCAAAGAACCATTCATCTGGAAAATCAATGTTTTGATCTCCATCCTTGTCACCATTGTAGCAAGTGAAATCATTCATCAGAGAAATATTGCAAACAAGACCAACTTGCCAGATTGAAGATAAATTATTCATGGATTGATCCCTAGGAATGGTCATCCACAGCCAGAAGATTATACAAGTTTTACAATCATATTCTCTCACACATATTGTAGCCAAGAATCAAATGATGATGGCACTCTCGTGCAGTTGAACGGGGGAGTACAACAATGAAACTATCCTACACCTGAAGGGGGGGAGTTCAGATATCAAATGTAGATGATTGTCTCTCCTTTCAGCTGACAAAGGGGGGGAAATGCCAATGAAATTGACAAGTGGTTGTTAGACTGAAAGTCTCGACAACATCAACAAAGCAGCCAATGGGCATCTTCATCAGCGAGTGGGAATTTTTCATCAGCAGTGAGCATCAACAAATTTGCCAGTGGACGATCAACAACAAAAGTAACAGTGAGAAACTTTCATCATAACAAAAGCAACATTGAGTTGTTTTTCAACATCTTTAGCCAATGGGCGATCATCATCAGCAAATATGCCAGGGGGCATTCATCAAATTGTGTCAGTGGACACCAGATGCTTTTTTCAAGCAAATGACAGTTGGATCCTTTTGCGGCTTGGCACATGATAGAGTTGTCAAGTGTCATTTAGAGATGAATTAGTCATGCAGCTGACTCATAGTCTTTTCATATTGCAGTTTCTTCAACATCCAGATTTGGTGGTTTTTTCAGGCAAATGATTTTTGAGGAGCAACTTGAGAACTTGGAAGATGGTTCCTTGTTCTTTTTGGATTTATCATTGAGGGGGGGAATGTTAGCCTCACTCTCTTAAAAATCAATAATAAATCCAATTATTAAATTAAATAAATAAAATAATGAGAATTCCTCAAAACAAGGATTCTAGTTTGGATGAAAGATTCTCTCCAACTAGCTCTCCTAAATTAGTGTGTAAGTTGAGAAAATGTCTCAACCAAGTGAGTTTAAGATAAACACACTATCTTAAGACCACTTGCTCATGTATTTAAATGTATTATTAAATTATTTGAATGAGAGAATTACATGAGCATGAAAGACCACATGATGGCTCTCTGTCTTTTCCGCCAGTTTGTCTTTTGTGTGTTGTTGGTTTGATTATTGTGTGTTAATTTGTTGTCTGTGTTTAATATGGGCACTGAGTGGTTTTAACAAAAAAAACATGTTTTTGACAATTAAATTAGAGAAAATTGTATATATATATATATATGTTAATTCTAATAACATAGTAGTAAATGCACAATATAGAACTTATCCTATTTTATCAATATTGTTATAATTGTTATAACATAATATATATTATAAAACGATTCAAATTTGGAATTTAGGGCACTATATAATTACGATGGAATTTACAACAATAGTAGCCATATTACGAGAATATACATTGTTAGAGTTGGCTTTTCCGACATCTCATTTCCCTATGAGCTAAGTATGGTGAGTTGTAAGATCATATAGAGACTTGCATCTGTTCAGTTGTCGTATTTATCATTATCCGACAATGGGTCTTCTCCATTGTTATATAATGGAGGCTTTCTATGTACTTTAACACAAGCTTGTGAGTAATCAAATACTCATACATGGTATCAGAGCAAGCGATTCTTGCCCTGCTTAATTATTCTTTTTGAGTTTTTTTATTTTTATGATGTGAATGGGTTTTTGTTTTAGTGTGTTTTCCAGATCTACAGATATGTCCAATTGATGATGGTTAGATCTAATGTAGATATTAAATTTTTAGTTCTAATAATGGAGCATTTGTTGTGAGGCATCGAGGCCAAGGGTCATTTTATTGGTGCTGGTCCATCGATTGAGGCGAATGACTGATATACCTCTAGCAAATCGTGGAGTTGTTCCCTGAATATCACCATTGGATTTTGGTCTTGGAGATCAACGATGGCTAGAGTGGGTATGCATGATTTTTCTGTGAAACTCTTTCTTTTTTACAATTCATTTTTCTTTGTTTTGGTGGTCACCATTAACACAATTGCCAACTTTTTGTTATCAAGATGGGTAAAATATTGTAGGAGCTCCATGAGAAGAAGGAAATGAATGAACTTCATAAAGAGGTTCTTCAGTTACAATCAATGGTAGTTGTTTTGTAAGCAGAGAATGCAAATCTTAAGAATAGGTTGCAAATTTCAATCACTGAGAAAATCCAAAAGGTTGACCATTTGGAATCAACCATGGGAAAATTTCTCCAGATGTTTGCAGAGGAATTCCAAGAGAAAATTGACCTCCTTGATGACTTTCAGGAGGAAGTTGAGTCTTTTTATGACTCAAATTTGAAGAAACAATTGGAAGTGCAAAATAATTAACATATTATGGAGATTAATTGTTTAAAGGAAACAATGTTGGAACAACATAACCTTTTGTCATAACATTTGATTGAGAAGGATGAGGTTATTCAACAACTGCAAGAGTCTAAGTAGGAACTTGAATTGGAAGTTAGTTGTCTTCATAAATTTGAGATGGAGACAATTGATGTTAAGGTGACAAGCTCTCTTTATTCCACACTCGATGATGTTGATTGTCAGATGGATGATGTCGATGATCATGAATCATCACAATCTATTGTTGCACCCAATTTTGAAAAGCATACTACTGGTATTGGATCCCGATTACTAAAAAAAATGGGATATACCAGAGGAGGACTTGGGAAGAATGGACAAGGAATTGTTGCTCATATTAACCCTATAGTGCATACATCAAGAGTAGGCCTTGGATATGGTCTTGCTATTGCCTCATCACCTACATCCAACTGTGAGGCGCTTGAAGAAAATGTTCGTGTTGATTATGATAAATAGATCAAAGACATGGATGTTGATGTCATTCCAAATGATAGTATTGTTGCACTCAAGTTTGAGTCTATAGAGGAAAAAATTGAGCCATCTACACATCCTCATCAGAAGAAATTACCCAAGCATCAACATTTTTGGTCAATTACTAGTTCTACATTCAGATCATTACAAAAGAGACGTGAAAGAATGAATTGTGGACTAGTTCCAACCATTAGGATCGATTGTGGATGGATCAATGGATGGTCATGGCATCATTTGAACCAATGCTTGAAGACTTCATATTGTCATGTTGCACCAATTGTTCATTGTTGATTTCCATTGTTCCCTTAATTGTGCTTGAAGGGGGGAATTTGCTAAATTTGATTTCTATGATTCAAATTCGATGAACACAATGACTTGGAGTAGATATGGGTTGAATAACAAAGGGATTCTTAAACCAAAGGGAATGCTTATGTTGCCGACATGGGATAAAAGGAAACTTTGGTTTAAAATTGTTGAGAGATGGGAGGGTAGACATTGCTTCCACACCAAAGCTACTTTGAGGGACATATTCAACAATGCAATAGCACACAATTAAACAGGAAAAAGTTTATTCACATAGAGATAAATTCTACATCACAATGGCCAATGGAATAACTAATCATAGCCCATTCATATGATCATAACTATCACATATTAATCAATAAGACAAATAGGAGTTAATAATTCCAACAATCCCCCTTAATGGTAAATAGCATAGTCTTTATCACATTAGGTCTTTATCATCATTTATACATACTCCTCTAGATACTAAAGGCACTCCTTATAAAAAAAAAATGCCTTTTAGTTTGACTGAGCATTTTCTGCTTCTAAACATCACCAATTTGTAGAAGTTCATAATAAGGAGAAACCATCAACTAGAATACATGTGTACCTTACAGTTACAACTACCGATTTAGTATTGTGTTCTTCAAGTACATGGTTCATTCAATTTCTCGATGAACTCCCCTTGAACATGCAAACAATTCCATCCAAATAATTCCAAGAGCTAAAGAGTGCAACAGATACAACTACTTTCCATTGAAACATCCCCCTCAAGATTTACCTCATTTTGGCACACATAACAATGCACTTGTAGTTTTTTTGTCATATAACATCACATAGAGTCTACAACCAACATATGTTCCACTCAAAAAACAAGTGTTAATAACTCCTATAAGTGATCAACATCCTTCCTTAGAGAAACTCAACAATGAACATCACCATTGGCAATAAAACCTCAAGGTAGTCAAAATCCTTTAGCAGTCTTCAAGGGACATAAACACAGAATCATGCCATCCATTTTGACTAGTGGCTCAACTAACTAGTGGGAGATGTAAGCTCCTATGCCTAGACTCATTATTTCATTCTAGGCCAAAGTTTAATGAACATGACCAAATTAGGTGTACACATGCCTAAATAGATCTTACAATGATATGCCCACACATGCAACCTCCATTATGAACCACATTGAGAACTAATTGTTATCACCTAAAAAATGCTCAAAGAGAAGCTACACAAGTGATTGCTAAAAAATTCATCAATACAACATATCTGCCTTTAGCGAAGCACCCTAAACTATATGAAGTGGGTTTTTATGCATCCACATGATTTCACTATTTGAGTTTTGCAAGATTTTCATGGTTGTTCCTTTGATAACCACACAAAGTTTCTTGACATGAAATCTCAACCACATTCAACGCAATAAATGTAGGAACTCTTATAAAGGGTACTCTAAGGTAGGTGTACTAGGTGACCTATAACCTCATAACCATTGAAGCTTGGTCCTTTGGTGGGTTTACTGTTGAGATTAGTAGCTTGGGAGGTACTCGAAGCCCTAGGGTTCGGGGTTTTGGAGGAAGGAGCACCACAAGTGAAATTGTGGGCTTAGAACCTAAGGTGTGGGCTTTGCACCCAAGCTTGTGGGTGTGAAACCACAAGCATATTTTGATGTTTGACTCTTGGATATGGAAGAGGGCTCTTAAAGGAAGAAAGAGGCCACTTCAAGCACTAAAATCAGAGCTATAGAAACAAAGATATAAATTTTTATATAATTTTGCTGGGTTAGGGGCACAAAATTCAAGTCGACTAGCTTAGTAAGGTGCCCTAAAGGGATGTGTTGAGGCCCAAGATGAATTTTATAAATAGGTTAGGTGTTGGAGCTCATTTCTCACATCCAAAGTGCATCAAATTATAGAAATACATCTTCTGAGGCAACCACAACTCAAGGAGGACAGGGTTGAGGAGTTTAAGGGACTATTTGTGGGTCACTTGATGAGTTTGGCAGATCTAAGTAGGAGTAGAAGCAGCCCAAGGTTTCAAGGATAATTTATAGGTTAATTTGGTGAGGATTTGTGGCTGATTTGATCTTTGTTATAGGGCCGCAAGAATTCTGTTTAGTTGCAGGGAGGTCGAGCCCTTTTAGGGAAGCCTAAAGAGGGTTGTGACCCTTGTATGGTGGAGTAGACTGCCCATAGTTGAAAAAGGAGGGAGACAAAAAATGTTAGAGGTATAGTTGGGAATATGAGAGGGATAAACAAGCACTAGTAGTAGCCCCAACTAGTCAACCAAAGCTACAACAATGTACACCATTCTAGGAGGAAGGAAAAAAGGTATGTGTTGATGTATTTAAGTTATTTTGATGCTAGTGGATGAGGTGTCTAGATTGGATAAATTTGTGAAGGACACTTGTGGACCATTGGAGGGAAACGAGAAAGTGATCCTTGAGGGCCCTTAGTTCAGAATTAGGAAGAACACTAAGTATGATAGGAGAGGCAAAATTGATGAGCTCATTGACCGATCTTTGAAGGAATAAAGAAGGAGGTCATATAGGAGAAATTTGTAGCCCATGTTCATTGTTAGAGAAGAGCTTCTAGGAGTGATAGGTGGCAACCCTTCTTCCCTATGTTTATCTTCATTGGAGAAACATAGGAAGATGATAGTGGGAAGAAGTACCTAACTAGTCGAGGAGCAGTGGGCAAGAAGTCTCGAAGTGTTGTGTCCTTGAAGGACTAAGTAGCTAGTGAGCGTGAAGACCCTATGTGTTGGTCGTAGATGAACTTATGATCAACTAGAGGGCAGATTGGAGAGCTGAGTTTAGTGACCTAAAGGACTAGGACCATTTAGAAAGGCACTGTTGCAGAAGAGGAGCGAAGGAAACTCAGTTGTGTTCAGGGTTCGATCGAAGAGTTGTGATGGTGCAAAAATCAACCAGATGATCATTGTATCTTGTTCTTGTATTCTTGTATAAATGGATGTATCAGGGCCATTATTCCTCATACAAGAGCCCTAGATAGTTGTATTATCAGTTTGGTCAGGATAACGAAGTTGGGTAATTGTAAAATTGTAAAAGGTTGTCTATATTTGTGCACTAGTAGATTTAATGTTGTATATTGTTTCGTTCTACAAAGTAGTTTGTTGTGATACTTGGATTGGTAGAGTCAGTGATTGTAATATTCGAACCTAGACTCTAATATCATGAAAAATGATATAAAATCAGAGCCAGGTTTGAAGGGCCAATGAGTCAGAGTGAGCACAAAAAAGTACAACTTAAGAGGGAATTGGTCACATTGTTGTTGAAAGGCTCATGACAATGTTGAATTTGCAGGCTGGTCTCTGGTGTGAGGATAGGTTGGAAGGCTTGTATAACTATAGTCCATGGAAGGAATGGATCATGCTGGTTTTGAGGTGAACAAGATTTGGGACTTTTCCGAGAAAGCAATAAAGAAGCTAACAAACCCTAAGAAGTTGGAAGTGTATGAAGAGTTGGATACAAAGGTGGAGTTGATCATCGTAGACAATATCAAGGATTCCTTAATAGCTCATATGTCTGGGAAGAACAATGCCCATGAGATGTGGGAGGCTCTTCAGAATATGTTCCAGAATAAGAATGAGAACTGAGTATTGGTGTTATAGGATAATTTGAAGGCTACGAAGATGATATAGAGTGAAGAGGTGACTTCGTAGCTGATGAGGTTGTCTCAAGTTTTAGATGAGCTTGCCGCCATCGGTGAGATTGTTTTAGATTCTGAGATGGTGAGGATTTCCTTGAAGGGGTTTACTTTGTTGGAAATACTGAGAAGGGGCATGAATCAATATTTATTTTCAATTGTTATTTTTACCAGTTAAGATCACTTAGAATTAGAACAAAAAATGAACAATGATAAAATAATAATTTTATTTATCAATGACAAGGACTCCAATCCTCTTTACAATGAATCAAGTACAATAATAATTAGGTCTCCAACCCTAGATGAATACACCAATATTCAATCCACTAGGCACCAACCTGTATTTGTCCAAGCACCGACTTGGAATTCACGAGGCTCCAACCTCCATGGTTCCAACCCTATCTTCCCAAGGCTCCAACCTTGTCACTTTGAGGCACCAACCTCTAGGGCTCCAACCCTATCTCTGGTACATGCTCCAACCTAGTCTTCTTGAGGTTTCCTATCCTCTAGGGTTCCAACCCTTTGCTTCGATTCTTCAAGATAAGATCAATGATTATTCACGGCTCCATGAGGATTTTAATTATGCTGCTTATTCAGATGTCTTCAAGGAATCTTCAGTGTTGCTTAAATAGATGTCTTCAAGAATTCTTCAATGTTGCCACAAATTTGCCTTCAAGTCTGCGTCAATTAAGAACTTCAAGCTTGTTCTAAATAGTCTTCACAATTCCTTACTTTACATTAGTTCCAAGATTTTTCAATGGTGTGACAATTTTGACTTGATAATAGACTTCAAGGTTATCCTAGCACTGTTTAAGATGGTCTTCTGGGATGTTTTATAATGCCACTGTGGTCGACTTAAAGGCTTCATGTCTTCAGCTCGACGTCTTAAAAAATACTCCCTTAACCTTGAACCCTTACATTGTAGTAGCTTCCTAAAACAATAGTGATATAGAGACAAGAATTTCCTTACAAGTGATTGGCATAAACCTTAATCCTTATTGATGTAGAAACCTATCAAGATCCAAAGAAATTCTACTATAGGTATGAGTATCTTTCACAGGGTTGAATTGTAGACTGTCTTTACTAGTCTACAGTGGAGGAGTATTAATATAGGTCTGCAAAATATGTGCCTAGATGTCTTCCCAGGCCCGAATTCAAATGCTCCAAATGTCTTTCACAGGCCCGCAAATAATTATTGCTACATCACTGAAGTGATGATATCTCTGAAGTCTGAAATTTCAAGGGATATAAGCTCCAAAATAGTTAATATAGGTAACTATAATCCTCCAAAAATAGAATTTTGCTTCTGCACTTCATTCTTTTTCCTTGTCCTTAATATTCACCGAGACGTTCTTCACTAAATTTTAATTGACCAAACTATAACAAGAAGAACATTTTTTCTCCAAATATATCTCCTGTTTTAGTCCTCCTTTGTTCACTGGTTTATTCGCCACAAGTGGGTCTGCAATCCGAGCTGAGGATAACCCAATAGAAAATTTCCCAAACAATAAGCTCAACATCCTCCTCAGCCTCCTATCTTGGTTTCGCCCTCTTGATCTGAAATCTTCACCCAATTGGATGGCTAAAATGAGGAGATCGAAATCATATTTATACACATTTTGACTTTTTAACGAAAAGAAATGTCTTTTGAAGGTGAGGCCAACTTCACAAGAGGCTCATGTCAACTAGTAGACTTTACAACATGTTTTGAAAAAAAAACTTAATATCTTCTCAATGAAAAGGAATTAGAGGGAAAGTAATAGCTTGTTGGAAAGAGGAAAATGTCCTCTACAAGCCTATGCCAATTCCACCCTTAAATGAGACCAGTTTAGCACCATGTTGTAGCAGCTATAAC
>APFE031433185.1:6208-45334 GCA_000404065.3 Pinus taeda | reverse complement strand
GGCATGCAGACACATGGAGGTGTGCATGTGGTTTCCCATCCAATGTTTTTTCTATTTAAGGAATGATGAGGAGGATGGAAGGGGTTGTTCCATCATTCGGAGGTTCTGTCTTCGTTCTCTTGGGAGAGTATTGAGACTTAGGAATACTGGCAGTAGTCGTTGATTGAGGGCTCGGGGGTGGCCAGTTGTAGCAGAATCCTGCACAATTGAGCCTAAGGTTGGGAGGAGAGTCATCCCCAAAAAACCATGTTGCGGTAAGCCTACTTCATGCACAGGTAAGCTCAGGTAAGCACTCTTCATTGTTTAAATTTAATGTT
The DNA here is from genome assembly GCA_000404065.3 of Pinus taeda. Lineage (NCBI taxonomy): Eukaryota > Viridiplantae > Streptophyta > Pinopsida > Pinales > Pinaceae > Pinus > Pinus taeda. The sequence goes on along the minus strand of APFE031433185.1, from coordinate 45,017 downwards.
AATAAGTTAATTAGATGTTGATTTTGGGTTGTTACAGGAAGTTTATGTACTAATTTACCCAAACAGGGCCCACAATTTTGGAATTTCATCTCCTAGGGTTAGGTTTTTGGATGTTTAGGTTTTCCATTGTTTCTCAATAGTAAATAAGCCTTTGAGCCTCATTGTACACAATTCAGAGGTATGTAGTTGCCACATATCTTCTCAGAGATAAAGCTACCGTCGTCCGAGCTAGTTTATTTCCATTCTCTATGTAAGCATATTTTAGTTCTTTGATTTAATAAAATGAAGTTTCATTTCTGCTCCATCTTTGTGTTTATGTTTATATCTGTATTTTGTTATGTTCTTGTATAAGTCCAGATTACCAACAAATGCTAAAACCAAAAGCACCAAAAAACTGGTGGAAATTTTTAACACTCCAGAAGCTGGTCTTAATGTCCAAAATGAGGAGGACCTTCTTGCAGAAGAGGAATGATTGCTTCCACCATTCAAGTAGCCAGTTGAAGGAAATAAATTAATTCAAAGACATGATTAAATTTGCAAAAAACAAAGTATGTCATGACTAATATGACTTAGTTATACCAATTAGATATGTGGGGTAGCAATATTTTTAATGAAGGGGATATTCTCTTCAAATATTTTCCTAAATTGAATTGCCCAAATTTGGCACGGACAAATGTCACTAAAATTATAGCATTAGTTTCTCTTACATCTTTTAACATGAGGTAATGACATTAAGCGATAGGCCACGATGAGTAACTATGGGCTACTATGTTTGTGGAGTTAGTTCATGTAGCATAGAAAAGAAGAATTTGTTTCCATGTAATATAAAGCCTCATGCAACCAGGTGAAGGTAATAGGAGAACATGATAATGAGCAGTCAGGTGAAGTGAAGAGATGAATTTGCCACCAAATGTTGCCATATATTGAAGCACTAATGAAGTGGCCTTTAGAAAAATAACCAATGACCAGGTTAGGTTACAAGAGGATTGACTAGTAAGGTTTTTGATATTCAAGGGAAACACTACACCTTAGAGAAATATAATATTGAAATGCTAAGTAAATGATATTGATTTCAAGGTTTATTACATGCAATGATGATATTCAAATTGCTCAAGGAAGCCAATGGATATTAATGATTCAAGCATTTGCAGTAAGAAAGGATGGCTCACTTAATGTTCAAATTACTAATACGGATGACTTTGTATCAAAGTTTGTTAAGGCTAGAATTCTTGCATTGGGAAATTTGATTAGCCGATATTTTTCCAAGGGAAGATTCATATATCTTCCATTCAATGTGTCATGGTCAAAGGAGTTAAGGTATTTGAAATTGAAACCTCAGGATTTGAATTTACTTAATGGTTGAAAAAGCTACCTAAAATGTTGGTGATCTACTAAATGGATTATTGTTTGAGCTTGAAACAACTACCTAAGATTTTTTGTCATTAAGTTTTTTTAAATAATTCAATCTTTCATATTACCAAGATCAATGGTAAATCTTAAATCTAAAGAAGTTATCTCTTTCATATTGTACATTTATATGGATATAAACATTCAATTTTTTTTTTGATGATTTCAAAATAATAGTGAACACTAAGCACTAATTATATATTTGCATAAATTGGGAAGAGGTTGAATTGAGCACTTTAGAATATCCTGGGCATCAAGTGAGTTCACCAAACCCATATTTTCAACACGGGCTATGATAGTTACCAAGACTCAAAGCATAGTGAAGAATTTTTTTGATAACAAGACAACATGATAGACTTGGGTAAGAAAATTAGTCAAGAGATGGTAGTATTTATATCTATTGATGAACACTAGTATTGCAACAAGAATGCTGCAACTCCTGGAGCTACCAAATTTACTTTATCAACCTGGGGTTCTTCCAAACTTGGAGGTGAAAGTGTTGTATACACAAGTAGATGCGATGGGTCCACTCTTTGTCATTGTTGAGTTGGTGATAGACCACTATGGTTTCTAAAACCAACCTTCTATTGATTCAGAAGGAGTTTTATTACCAATGAAGAAAATGGAAATTTTCACTAATTGTGAGAATTGAAATATTGTCCACTGCAGTAAGGGAAGACTGGAATCAATCCTTTAAACACACCACTCATCTAAGTAATTTCTAAGAGATCTTTATTCATAATAATTCCAAGCTAACATGTGTGTAATCCTAACTATCCTAGGCATGCAATCTGAAATAACCAAACATTCTACTGCTGTGCACATCAATGAACACAATAACTATTTTTTTTCCTTTTAATCCCTTTTTGTGAAAATGTGAATGCTAAATCTTCTTGGTGATGTGGCAGGTGGGTTAGAGATGGTGATGGAAGGTCATATGGGTTGGGAGGCAAGTAGGGGTCTTCTCTTATCTTCCTGGTTTCTTTTGTCATAGATCGGCTTCAAAACAGGCCACTACAAGTCGTCCTATAGGGTGTCCTAATGCTTCCTACATGATGTCTTAATTCTCCTACAGGATCTAGCTGAGAGAAATAGGGGTGATTTGGAAGGTGGTATAGGGCTTAGGAAAGGTGAATGATGGAAAAAATAAGGCAAGGGAGTGGCTAGGACTTCTTCAGGGCTCAAAACAGAGTTTGTAAGATGGTTGGATTTGCTCAACAAACCTAGAAAGTTGTTCTTATGGAATGATGAATTGGTTGAGGGACTTGGTGGATTTTGGTGATCATGGATAGATGAGGTTAGGATGGGGTTGCTTGCATGAGATATTCCTACACTATTGAGACTCCTGCAATACATACATTACTGGCATTTATCCATGAATCATATCAAACAAGGAGGATTTCTAAACAACTTAAGAAAACAAAATTTCATTATTTAGTTGCCCAGTTCACGCATGGAAATACTTGCAGAATATTGTGAAACACCATGAGATCTAATACAAAGTTGAAGATATCAGAAATGGAAATTGAAACCTATTCTTGAAAACTGAAAATATGTTGGCCTAAGTAGCAGAAAACTCTAAATTCCATAAGAAATCAGAATTCTGTTTTTTGGGGTTGAATAAGAGTTTTTTCTTAAACCATGGTCCCTGAATGGAGGAGTGAGGCCAAATCCACCTGCTATCAACCTTTTTGGTATTCCTTTAGCTCTCTAAAGCTACTACTAAAAAAATGCACAAATGGAAGAAAACTAATCAAATTCACCATTACTTTCAGTGAAACAATGCTAAAACTAATTCAACACTTAATCTATGAAATAACCTAAACATACAAGTACAAGAATAGGATACTTTGCTACTAGGGTTGGGCTCTAACCCAAGATATTCATCCCTTTGAGTCAACTCAGTGCTAGATCAAGGAAATTAGACCCAAGATATTCATCCCTTTGAGTCAACTCAGTGCTAGATCAAGGAAATTATCATTCTTATTATCATATCAGAAAAATTACATAACAATGTTTTGCTGCAAAACTTGAACTCGAAAATGCTTAGTGATCTTACATAAAAATTCCAATCATAATGAGGCTCTAGGACTCCTTATTTATACAACTGAAGTCTCCAATGACTTCCTTAAATATAGGGAGGCTTCACACTCAAACTCAAGATGAACTGGATCTTAACTGTCACTGGCTCAACTGCCCATGATCTCCATGAATCAGTTGTTCGCAACTCCGAGCTAGTGTGATGTGATCGAGGAATATTTGAATGAGTGAGGATTTAATGAGGATGATCTATCTCCTATAATCTCTCCTCCTTGTCTCATTCGAGTTTCTTCCCTTAATTAGCCAAAATTGCCATGATTTTCTCTTAAAAACCTGCAACCAATGGACATTAGACCACTAGACATACATCTTACTTTTACTCATCTCATTAAGAAAAATATAATTAAAACATGCAAGGAATTATGAGAAGAGTTGATTTTAATAAGCTTGGGGGTGTATTAACATCCATATAGTTACCCAATGATGAGGCTCATCATCACCCCCTACTGAAAGTGTTGCTCATCCTTTGAGAAACTCAATCTATATCCATGTCCTTCATTGCTTTGCTTTCCTCCTTGACATCCCATGCTTCTACTGTAGTTTCTTATTCTTGTGAGTAAAATCATGCTTTGCTCTCTATCTCCTCCCATTGCTTTCTTTCATCTTCTTCTTTCCTTCCTTCGAACATTCCTAAAAGCAGTGGTGGAGTGAGTCTCAAGCCAATCTAATTGACTTTGAGTCTTTGTAGAGCTTCCTTGTACATGGGTGTTTTGTCTAGTTCCTCTCTCATTCTCTGAGGAGAATGGTATTCTCTGATTTTCAGGTTGTAAGGAAAGGTGTTCCATATCCTTTGGAAAGCTTGCATGCTATCATCTCTGAGAAACCTAAACATGTCTTCAAATTGTGTGACTGCTTGCTCTTGTGCAGCAAGGTACCTAGGTGCAAGCTTGGGATTGATCATTTGCAATCAGGTTGTGGTTGTTGATGACAACCATTGGATTGGATTTTTCAGCTCTGATCATAAGTGGTTCTATCTCTTCTCTTGCCATTACCTTTTTCATCTCTGTAGCTCTAGCCTCCTCATGATTTGTACATGATGCTAAGGCCATCAAGTGCAAGTCTCCTATATTTGAATTTGGGTTCCACACATTCAAATCCGTCAAGGCCAAGTTATGTAGGTAAAACTTAGACATCTCTGCTCTATCTTCCAAGGTGATTTGATCATAGAGATCAATGAATTCTCTATAGTATTGGAAGGGAATAGTGCCTCTTTATGCTAAAGTCTTAATTTGGAACTGTAGCCATTATTCCTTGAGATACAAGACATAAGACTTGGCTAGCATCCTACACTAGATTGCCTTTAAGGATAAACTGGCTATAGCTACCAACTAGATTTCCCTTTCTTATAACTTTCCCCTTAGCCATGCATTCTCTACTTCTAACTGAGCTTTCATCATTGCCTCTCTATCCCTCATGTTGCTCAGTTCTCTGCCCATCTCCTTCAATTTTTCCTCCATGTGGCCTACATCCTCCACTCCTTTTGATTTGGAAATTTGCATCCACCTATGTGTCCTTGCCCTTTCTTTCTCAAGTTGAAAGAATAAGGAGATGGAAATCTTCTGTGGGATAACCCTACCCCCTTCAATGAACCTACCGTAAGAGTTTAGGCTGGGTTGTGGACTAGGTTCTCTGAGTTCTAGGTCTTCCTTCTTTGTTTCTTGCTGAGTGATACCTTCTTGGTCCATTTTCAAAGTTTCTTGTAGGTTTAACGAAGTTTCCTGTAGGATGGCCTCTGCTTCCTGTAGATCTTTCTGTGTCTCCTATAGGAGACCTTTTCCCTTTGATGATGAAGACCTTGTGACAGGCCTCCTAACATATGTGATGGGCACTTGGGAGAGGCTTGTATTGATGATCCTTCACCATGATTTTTCTCAAGAGGAGCTATCTTTTATTGCTGCTTTGGTGAGTCTTCAATGAAAATAGGAGTTTTAGTGGTTGTTTGAGGTCTTCCTTGCCTAATCCTTGTGCTCTTTCTTTTCCTAAATTACAACGGGATTTGTCTTTGCCTTTTTCCTTTTGTCTTGATAGGTGTACTTAGGGCAGTATAAGCTATTGCTGCCTCCTTCTCCATGGGTTCTGGAGATACCCTTGGAAATTATTCCCCTTCTTTGACTTGAACTGTAGACCTCTATTCTTCCTTTCATTTTTTCTCCTCTTTTCCATTCTCCTCCTCATCCTTGTCTTTCTCTTTCTCTTCTTCATCTAGTTCCTCACTTTGTTGATCTGTCTCTTCTTTTGTTTCTTCTTTTGTCTCTTCTTCATCTTTTTCCTCCTCTGTTTCCTCTTCATTTTCTCTCTCTGTTTCTTCATCCCTCTCACTAGTAGTGGGGATTTTGTCATATTCAAGAGATTGAATTTCTCCCTCTGCTTGCATGTCTTTGAAAGTTGTCCATGTAATAGGGAGTCTTAGGTTTTGTAGAGAATCTTCTAGGATAAGTTTGATCAACCCATGATGGGATAGTTGCTGATTTTTTCCCTCCTGCACTTTGATGCTCATATCTATCAATGATTGAAGAAGAAAGTAGGGTATAATTAATCTATTTTTAGGAGGTGTTTTTTCTCCAAATCTTAGTTCTTGGAGGAGTCTGAAATGGTATCCATACACCAAACTGTATCTCCCTTCACATGATATATATTTAATTAGGTGGTAACTAAATTCATTCCAAGGGTATGGAAGGCTTTCTCTTCTGAACCCATTTTTGTCCTCCATTGCCTCCCACCCTTCCAAAAATAAATTCTTCTTTGCAAGGGTGTTGTTACCCTTATCTTATTTTCTCCAAGGCAGCCGTAAAGGCAGTGTGGTGATTCTGCTTATAACTTCAGGGGTGATTTCTACTAATAGGCCTTTCACCATAGTAGTGTCATGGGTCTTAGTGAGGGGTGTGAGTGAGAGAGAAAAGTCTCTGGCCACCTTATCATTCTATCCTCTCATTCTTTCAAATAAACCCATGCAATTGTGCCTTGTGAAAATTTCTACTACATGAGGGTGCTGATGAATTCTTACTGTGTTTGTGGGTTCCCTCTTGTTAAAACCCCCTGTCATCTTTCCCTGGTAATTGTGGAGGCTTGTATGGATATAATTCAATAATTCTAGTGGGTGAGAGATTTAAATGATAACTCTACAATATAATTCTCCTAGACTGCAACTTCCTTAACCAAATGGAGTATTTTTTTTTTTTTTTTTTTTCAACTGGAAAATATGGGAAGGTATAGCTCCTACCTCACTAGTTAATGTCTGATGAGGACAACCTTTGATCTCTCCTCCCTTAATGCCCACTGATAATCCTATAGATTGAATGCTCTATATCCTGTAGGTTTTCTTATAGGATCATGTAGGTGCTCATGCATTGCAAAATGCTCACTGTCTCTTGTATGTGTTGCTTCAAGAAGGTCGAGGCAATCCTCTTTTCAATGAATTATTGAGATTTCTAATGCTCTTTTAGTGTGGGAATTAGTGTTTTATTTCCTTATATGGATGATCGTGTGGGATGGTGTGCTGGATGTGTAAGTATGAGCACCTCCTTTTGGACCATTGGTCCCACTACCAATCCATCATTTCACTCACTTCGTAATCATCTCCCACTTCATTTCTCCATAACTTAACCATTTTTTGCATTATCTCCTTTTTCTTCTAATTTGACTGTTGCCACATGTGGAGTGGTCTAATTGTTTTCTCCTTGTCGATTGGCCGAAGGTGGCCAAGTTAACTCGCCACCTTTGCTTATAAAACCAACTCTTACATAATCCTACATTTTTTATCATATCATGCTAATGAGAGAGCATGAGTAAGACGACATACCTGTGGGTAAGATGCCTTGATGATGATGCTCGTTGGAGAATGATGTCCCTGTGTTGGGTATTTGTTGCATATTTTTATTATTATTATTGGCCACTTTTGATGCTTGCTTCCTTGGATGTGCAAGCACTGACGAGCGATGCCGATGATCTTGCTGCTGCTGCTGAGCTTTGGAGGAGCTTCCTTAACCTTGGAACTTTATGCTGAAGATGTATGCAATCTTGTGAAATTTCCTTTGTGGGATAGGCTGCTAAAGGATTTCCTACAGGAAACCTACAAGATGTCCTGTAGCTGCCTCTCCCCTAAACTTTCATACTTTTTTCACTTCTGGAGCATGAGGATTACTGATATGAGTAGAGAAGGGTTCTAGTGAATGGTAGGTGAGAGGTATGGCCTTCAGGTATTGTCCCTCTGTCCTCTATTCTCACCCTCTTCTATTTGTTTTTTTCTTCTTTGAGAACTGTATTTTTTTTAATTGACTTATTGGATGGATGCAAGGGTAACGAGGTGATGAAAGGCACGATGATGATGTGGTGGAGATTTTTTTGACACAGGCTGGTCATCCCCTTGCTCTAAGGTCACTTTTCTTGGGATTCCAAAGCCATTGTAATTCCTACAGGAAACTCCTGTAGGTTTTCATGGAATCTTGTAGGATTACAAGGAATCTTGTAGAAAACATAGAGCTGGTTTAAATTGAGTTGGGGGAGTTCATAAATGGAAGGATTGATGGAATAATGAAGAACATGAGATGGAGGAATGAAAATGTGGATTGTGTAGGTCCTTATGTTCCACTCAAGTTGCACCGATCCTCCTCCTATTGACCTGCAAACAACAATTTCAACTTTTTTCTTTTCTCTCTTTTTTATTTTATTTTTTTCTCTTTTTTCTCGAAAACAACTAGTATGCCTCCAAGGAGGTTTTCATCCTATCAACTTTCCCTGGGTGCCTCAAAAGAGGTTTTCACCCAGATATATTTTTATTTTTTCTTTTATTTTCAACACCATTGGACCACCTCAAGAGGTTTTTAACCCAACAGTGGGACTCAAGTGCCTCATGGAGGTTTTCACCTGAGTCTCTTTTTTTTTTTTAATTTTTTAATTTTATTTTTTTTGTTCTCTTTTTTTCTTTTCTTTTCTTTTTTCAAGGACTTGATGGGGTAGAAGTTGAGACTCACTCCACCACCATCACTGTCTTTCTGATGCCATTGATGAATTCTTGCTTTGACAAGGGCTTATTGTAGACCTTCAATCTCTACCCATTGACAAATAAAGGGATAGCCTCTACATCAATGGTTCTTATCTGTACTAAACCATTATTATGACATTTTTTCTATGACATAAGGACCTAACCATATAGTCCTTAATTTTCCTTTAAAATCTTTGTATCTTGAATCATACAACAAAGCCCAATCCTCTTCTTGAAATTGTTTTTCCTTTATGTTCTTGTCATGCCAAATCTTCCTTTGAACTTGAGTCACCTCTGTGTGCAGGAGGGCCTGCATCCTAAATTCATCTAACCCATTCAATTGGAGAAATCTTTATTGTTGTACCCTAGTGAGACCTAGATCCAATTGTGCTGACATTCTTAACGTGTTGTAATCAAATTCAATGGACATCAAGGCCTTCTTCCCATAGACCATCCCATAAGAAGTGAATCTAGTGGTGGTCTTCCAGGTGGTATTGTAGGCCCAAGTGGCCTCAACTAATCTATTTTCCCAATCCTTTCTACTACTACTAATCACTTTGGTCAAAATGCCTTCCATTTCCCTATTGGTTACCTCAACGTGCCCATTATCTTATGGATGGTAAGGAGTGGATGTTGTATGCTTGATCTTGTGCTGGATTAATACATTTTCAATCACGTGAGATGCAAATTGACTGCCTTGGTCAGTGACTAGCTCTCTACGTTACCCATAATTATAAAATAAATTTTCCCTTAAGAACTCAACCACTTTCTCTTCTGTTGCTACTTTAATGGGCTTGGCTTCAACCCACTTGGTTAAATAGTTAGTGCACACAATGATGTATTGTTTTTTCTTGGATGGAGGGTCAATAGGTCCAATGAAATCCTCGCCCCACTTGTCAAATGGCTCGAAAGTCACTTGAGGTTGTAGAGGCATTTCATCCCTTGGGATAGGTTTCCCCATCCTTTGGCATTGATCACACTGACTAGTATACCTCCTCACATCCTGGTGAAGAGTGGGCCAATAATAACCAGTTTGTAGCACCTTGAATGTTGTCCTTTTGGCTGCAAAGTTACCTCCACAAGGCCCATCATGAAAGGTCAGAAGGATGTCAAAGAATTCCTCCTCCCTAACACATATTCTTAGAATTTGATCCTATCCCAGTTTGAAGAGGTTGCCCTCAATTCAAGTTATGGGGCACTCTTCCTGAAAATATTTCTCTTTTCGTTGGAGGACAAATTTGGTGGAAATTGTGTAGACACCAAGTAATTTTTTACATCAGCAAACCATGGAGAGAGAACTGAAATGGTGAATAAGTGTTCATATAACTAATCATCAACCATTCCTTCCTCCCCTGCAGGCAATGTCAATCTGGATAAAAAATCTGCAACAACATTCTCCTTTCTAGTCTTATCAATAATAGTTGAATCAAACTATTGCAATAAAAGTAACCATCTAATAATCCAGGCATTTACATCAGGTTTATTCATCAAGTATTTAACTGTAGCATTGTCAATATGTACAAATGTTTGGTAACCTGTAATGTAATGGCTAAATTTGTTTAATGAATGCACAACAACTAGGAGCTCCTTTTCAGTCACTGTGTAGTTTAGTTCAAATTTTGACAAATTCTTACTGATGAAGTAAATGACATAAGGTAACTTGTCATCCATCTAGCCTAGATCTTCTCCTATGGCTTTGTGAGAGACATCAACATGTATGTCGAAAGGAAGGGCCAAATTTTGTCTCCAGAGAATAGGTGCAGTAGTAAACTTCATTCTCCTAAGGCTCTGTGGTCCACCATTCCTATGAATTCCACTATGCATAGGCTAGGCACAATTTACTCCATATGAATCATAGCCTCTATTCCATAGACTAGTCTAAATAGTTTCTAACCATTAAGCTTCTTACAAGTAGTTCTGTAAGCCCACAATACTGATGGTATGCACATGTCCCAATCATTCCTCTGCGCATTGAAAACCTTTGTCAGTTCATTCTCCAATATCATATTAAATGCCTCAACTGTCCCATTGCCTTGAGGATGATATGGCATACTCTTCTGGTGATAAACCTAGAACTCCTCTGTCAGCGCGTTGATTGTTTCATTGAGTAAGTGCGTACCATGATCACTTATTAAAATCTTTGTGAAACCAAACCTAGTCAACACATATTCAAACAAAAAAATTTCTCTTGTTTCCCCTGTACAACCCTTCACGGGTTTCACCTCTAGCCATCTGGTCAAATACATAGTCATGGTGATGATATACCATGCAACCGTCTTCTTTCCTGGTGGTTAAATCAGTCCTAAAAAATCAATTGCCCATTTCTCAAATGGCTGCAATGATACCTACAGATTCAAAGGAAGCTCATCCCTCTATGATGGCCTACCAGTTATCTGACATTCATCGAATGCCCTACAATATGATTTGGAATCCTTACGCAATGTTGGCCACCACAACCCAGCACGTAAAATCTTCTAAGTTCTTGTTTTTCCTACATAATGGCCTCTCGCAACTCCTCCATGAACTTTAGCTAGAATATTGTTTCATTCAAACTCAAGCACATGATGCCTGAATATCTCATTCGACCCCATCTTATACAAATGAATTGCAATAAGAAAAACATCTGTCATGCTCACCACCAATTCCCTCTTCTGTTGACTAGTGTATCCTTCTGGAGCTGTTCTTGTAGTCAAGAAGATGATAATGTCTATGAAATGATTGTTTGCTACATGCACAACGAAGAGATACACATCAGGGAAGCCCTCCTCTAAATTGGTAGGCTCCTCTCCTATTTTGATGCATGACAGATAATCTATCCCTACATTTAATCACCTTGGCTTCACAATTAATTCAAAATCATCCTCTTGAAACAATAGTAGCCATCTGCATATTTCCCCCCCAACATAGGCTTGTTGACTAGGTATTTTAATGTAGAATGGTCCGCATACATTTTAAAGTGTCTGCCTAGTAGGTAATGTTTGAATTTATGGAGTGCGTACACCATAGCCAACCGTTCGCCCTCTGTCATCAAGGAATTATTTTCAGCCTTAAACATCTTCTTTCTCACAAATTCTATAGGGTGATCTAATTCTCCTTTATCGGCCTGTGCCAGTACTGCACCCAGTGCAATGCATGATGCAACCACATGCACATGAAACTTCTTCTTCCAATCTGGGAAAACTAGGATCAACAAGGTGACCATCTTCTCCTTTAATACATCGAGACTCCACTGACATCCTCCATCCAAACATAATTTAGCATCCTTCTTCAATAGTTTTTCCATTGGTGTGGTAATTTAGGCATAGCTCTTGAAGAACTTTGATAGTATCCAATATGACCCAGTGTTGCGAACAACTGTTTAACAATCCTTGGTGCATCCAAATTAATTATGATCGCAATCTTAGAAAGGTCGACCATTAATCCTTGCCTACACAGTACATGACCCACCAAGATTCTAAAAGGGATACAAAATAAGCACTTCCTCAAGTTTAGTGTAATCTGATACCTCGGACATGTATCAAACATCAAGCAAAAACTAGCTACATGGTGTTTTACCAGTCCAAACACTATCCAATCATCAAAATATATGTCCAAAAACTTGTGAATGATCTCTTTGAATGTTGGAATGACTACGCGCGAGAAGATTGTCGATGAATTCTTAAGTCCAAAATGCATTACTGTATACTGAAAACATCTCCACTCAATCACGAAGGTAATCTTACTCATGTCTTCTAGCGTGATCTTTATCTAATGGTCGCCGGAGAACCCATCAATGAATGTTGTTGGAAAAGGATCATGAATGCAAGCATCATTCAGCTTCTTGAGACTTATATAAATCCTTATTTCATCCTTCTACTTCTTTTCCTGAACTACCATTGGACTCACCCAATAAGATTCCATCACTGGTTCAATGATACATGCTACTAGCATCTTGTCCAACGCCAAGTAGACCTTTTCCTTGTACTTGGGATTAAAGCGATATGGTCTCTATTTAATAGGCTTCGTGTCTGGCTTCAAAGTTATTTTCATCACTCCCAAATTTCCTATGATGCCTTTTAAGTCTAAAAACTTTGTGGGAAATAAATCGTGATATTCGCGGAGAAACTAGGCGACCTTATCCAGTCTAGCATCATCCTAGTAGTCCCCTATCTTCACAAACTTCGGCTCCACTTCTGTGCTAGTGTTACTTGTCTAGTTTTCAGTGGTGCGGTGATATCTGGATTCTCTATTTGTCATCCCTCAACTTCGTGGAGACCTTCTACGTCTAGGATATTAATGTTCCTTAGATCCTCATCTTCTTCTTCAGTAGTCACACTATAGCACTCCAGTGCATGGCACAGTTGGGTGGTCCATTCTGGTTGAATCAAATCCAAGGGATCCTGTAGCATTCTAAAGATCGCTGCCTTGACCTCCTACAACACTTCATTGATGCACTCGAATCCATCCTCAAAGTTGAATGTCATCAAGAATCCCTATCTCAAAATGTCCCACTCATGAGTGTTGTGGTGGAGCTCTGTTTCCAAGTACCAATTCATTAGTATTGCATCCAAAGTGTGAAAGAACAAATGCACCCATTCCTGTTGTGGTTCTACTCCATAAGTCTCTATCCATTTTTCTAAGTGGTTGCATGGGTCACTTCTCCCATCATAGTTCTCTATCAGACGCACTTTTGGGCGACCAAACTGCAACCTCATCATTCTTCTATATTCATGCCACGCATCAAACTTGTATTTGTGTGTACCCCACCATCTTGTGGGCGTACCGTGCAGCGTCAAATCCAGTTCTTAGAATTGATTCTTCTCTAGTACTTCCCTTTCAAATGCATCCAAAAATTTATCTACATCAGTTAGACCATCATAATAAGGCAAACTCCTTCCCTTCGACAATACATAGCACAATGATTTAGTCACCATGTTACAGTGTAGCGTAGATACTTCATGAAACCTATTCTATGAGTGCTCTAGCTCTTCATATGAATCTAATGTACAAGAACTTTCATGATCCCATGCAATGCATCCATCTATTGTCGAATTCACCCAAGCTTGGTCTCGCACTGTTATTTTGTAGATTTGGTCTAAGTCATTGTCACTTTCATAATCACAGACCGACTCAGTTTAACGCAATCCTTCTACAGGCTCTAAAGGTACTACTATACGGAGCGATTTCCTCTCAAATGACATTGTCCATTTCTTCAAAATAATCACCCCATTCATGTCAATATCCCAATCGATCCTAAGGAGTGCGAGGTAGGGATTGTTGTCATCCACAATCTCTATTACTTCAAAATCAGCCAACGCACTCCTGCCTTCAATGTCTGCTATCACTCCCTGTAGTCATCCTATGGGGATAATATTATACTAATTTTCCATCTTCAATTGAATCAGAGACCACTACAACGCAAGTCTCCCCATTCTTTCCCATGTTTGTTTAGGCAATATGTTTGCATCCAACCCCAAATTCAGAATAAATTGATCCATTTCATACTCTCATATTTACACAATGAGCCTCATCTCACGCCCTGTTCTTGCCTTATGCTTACCAATTTTTCTGACTATGTGCAGTCCTTCAAGAGCACTTTCTTTACCAGTGCATTTATTTATCAATTCCTATAATCCTTTCATGGCCTTTCTATCACCTAATGGCTTCATACAGGTCTCTAGGAACGTGGTAAGCATGGAGGGGTATATTTCTTCAGATAGTTTGTGCTTACTTCCTAAGGTAGAGGCCCTAGCGAAGCTTTTCTTTGCTTCCATGAACATTTCTTTCGAGCACTCCAAATCAAACCCAACCTCTTTTTCTAGAGCCTTACGAATCCACTCACCTTCTTCAAGTTGCTTTCCTTTATATTTGCCAGTTGTCATTCCAATTCACAGCACGATATTCACATTAGGATCTACTTAATGGGGTTCAACCCTCATCATCTGTAGGTTCTGCGTAGGCCACTGAAGTTGCACCCTTTTCTCTTGTATTTTAGCTATCAATAGAAGAAGTATTCTATCACATGGTCAAACTGAGTACAGTATCGGCACAACAAGCACATCAAGTTCATACACTCCCATACGTAGTGTCTTGGCACTCCAAAATTATAGAAAATAACTTGTCCCTGACTTCTCACGGGTCCTTCTCCACCTCAACCTCATCCACACCCTTGATATCCTCCTTGTGCTCCCCCGACACCTTGATCTAGAGGCTAAGTCTCTTTCTGTATTCGATACGTGGGGGTTCTTTCCATCATCAACTCATAGCTATAGTAGTTATGTTCATCGTGGCCCACCGATTTGTAGAAGTTGCAAAAGAGTTGTTGCGGTGTCTGTACAAATTTCTGCAGCAAGTGGCAATTATCTGTTACATGTTTTCCAACTACCTAATAGATAGCACACAATAGCACGGACCCTGTACTTGGCCCTACTTGAGCTTCTGGCCTCAGAGGCATTGACCCTCCTCCTACAACATAAGTCATGAAGACAAGGCAGTGATCCTTATCATGCCCCTAGCTCTTACATTTTCGACACCAAACTTATTCACGCACCTCTAGCCAAGCCGCTCTATCTTTCTTTAGAATTTGTAAATCTAAGAAATGATTCTAAAACTCCACATGAATCTGTTGAACTCCCAAAGCAACATCTTGAATCGATGTCTCATGTAGTCTCATCACAATTTCTAGGGCTTCCGCCTAGGTCCAATTTTTTGCGGTAATAAAGCAACCCTTAGGTGAGGCAAGAGAGAAGCTACACGCCGTTCACAGTGCTGCCCATCCATAAGATTCATGTTAGCTTCGTGGATATGGAATTTCAATCTCTGATCCAATTCCGAGGATTTTTCACTGGGCCTCATCATGATTTCCTCGAATCCAACAATTGATTGCTCTTCAGACTCGGGCCTACTAAATTCCTTATTTAGTGTGGTATGAATGTCTACTAATGCAGTTGCCAGGTTATTAGTACAGTACATAATTTACCATGTCAACATGCGATCCTGTAGAGCAGTAACCAACATTGCTTTCTTCTTCTAATCATCTTTAATATTCTGGGTTGTCCACATGGCCTTCGCAATGAACCAAAACTGGTTCAGGTCCTCATTTCCTAGTCCCTTGAAAATGGGCAACTTCACTATATTCACCATATTGAATGGTGGCAGAGGTGGTGGTAGTGTGGGAGAAAGTGTATTCTGTGGAGGTGAAGATGGAGGTGGTTTGGGTGGATGGGAAATTTGCAGGAACCCTTACCTTATTAACTGGACAACACTGTGTGGTGAAGCCTCTGCTGCTCCTTTGTCGTCACTCAAAAGAGGCTCAATCAATGGGCTATATTTAGGGCCTCTTGCTCCTCTATGCCTGAATAGCTTTCCACTTCATGTAGCTCCAAACATCAAGGAAATGACATAACCCACTTTTTCACACAAGAACATCTTAATCCAAGTATTCAAAGATCTCAAATACTTACCTCGTGGTCCCTTGAAGAAGCATTGTTCTACTTCATTGTAGATGACTAAGGTATTAACCATGAATTCTATCATAAATCCTCTTAGGACACGATCAAGCCAGTGATTGACATCATGCACGATATTATCTTTAGAGGCTTCCAATCTGTGCACTAACTCCAGGGTCCACACTATTAGATCATAAAGCCTCCACCTTCCCTGGTGGTGAGCTCCAGTATTGTAGCAATGATGCTGCAACTCTTGGGACTCCCTTCTTTACTTTTATCAACCCAGTTGTTTGTAACAAACTTGGATAGCGACGGTGCTATATGCACAAGTACTAGCTCCTGTCGCAGGTTGTCACTTGATCAGTTGGAAAAATTCCACTGGGAGCTTAAGCCAACTTCTATGAGCTCCTAAAAGAAGCTTTTAACTGTGATGGATGAAAGCTAACTCAAAGGAAGCTAGTCTACTTGCAGAAAGAAGCTGAAAGCTGAGAAGAAATGCAAACCCTAGCAAACCCTAGTTTTACCGACTAACCCTACGGGTGCAAGAAAAGAGATGAGAGCTGTAGAAATGGATGCCATTGATTCTTGAAGAGGTAGAATGCATGTGACTAAGCTAATTCTGAGCTGGAATATGAAAAGAACATCTTTTTTGTATTTTTGAGTAATTTTGCAGAATTATTAGGCATGTGCTTTAACTGTTTTTGGCTGTGTAGAGGTTGATTGGCGAAAGGAAATGGAGTTGGAACTTGCAGGAGGTTGGGAAGGTGAGAAGAGGGCCTAAGGGGTCCCTAGCACTTTTCTAGAGAGTTTCACAGTGTCCATATCTCGAAAGACTACTCACATGAACTTCTACAAGAAGTCTGCAGGGATTCTACAGGAAGAGCCGAGAGAGGATTTTAGTGGGTTGATGGAGGAAAAATGGTGGGAAAGTGAAAATGGAGGATGGATGAGGATGTGGAGAGTTCTAGGACCTGGTAAAGGAAGCTAAGGAGTGATGAAGGTGGTTGGATTTGTTCAAGGATGAGTAGAGCAATGTTGCACAAAGATGTGGAAATTAGATCAAGTTGGAAAAGTGTGGCCAATGAAGGGAAGGAATCTGGAATTAGGGGTTGGAGAAGGTGTTATGATGGAGGAAAGATAGAAAGGGAGGTATTACAGATGCTTTGCACACTATTTCTCAAAATTGATCGAAGAAAGACTAGAAAACCAAAGATCTAGCTATTTTGACCTACTTTGACCTAAAAACCAGAAACATGATGAACATAAGTTTATTGGTAGAAAATCATGCAAGATAACTATGAAAACTAAGCAAGAACAGATTCTAAACATGTAAGTACAACTGGTATCAACTTTCCTAACTAAAAATCTAACACTAGCAAATTCATGAAGAGGCAAAAACAATGTTTTTGTGGCAGCAAGGACACCTTGGTCTCAACTCATGGTCCCAAGGAGGGAGAGGTGAGATCAAGTGTTTCTTGATGGCATTTTCAAAGATATTTTCTGTTACCAACTTGTCAAATCAACCTAAAGTAGAAAAAGCTATCTTAATCATCAAAATCAACCTAAGTAACAACGCAAGATCTTAACCTAAATAGCAGAAATTATTCTATGAATGTAAAGAAAACGGATAATAGTACACAAAGGAGGTACTAGCACTTGGGTTGGGCCCAACCCCAAGAGCTACAACCTCCTGAGAAAAGCTCAGAGCTAGTGCAAAGTGAAATTTATCTCCATTTCTCAAAAAATAACCACGTCACAAAAATGTTTATAGAAAAAGCTCGAAAATGAGCTGAAATGCAGAGTAGCACAAAAGTGCGAAATACAATTGCTCAAGAGCTAACCTACCAAGGCTTGAAGCCCTCCTACTTATGCACCATGAGGACCTCCGATAGCCCTCCTTAACTGGAGGGGCTTGGCTTCTCAAAACTGCAATTAATCAGCCACTTCACAAAAGCTGGTTGGCTTCCCTTGGAAATCATCTTTGGTGGGTTGTTGAACTCTGAGCTAATGATCGAGAACTCGAGGAAGGGACCATTTAATGCAAGATACACCCTTCCTACTAATCCTCAGCCTTGTTCCCTCGTATTTGGCTATCAACTGGCTCATAAATGCTTGACCTTGTTCCAAAAGATGTCCAAAAATCTGCAAATAGCACGTATTAGACTGCATGGTCAAGTGACTATTCTCATTCATTCAATTAAGATAAATATATTCAAAAACATACATAAACTATGAAGAATGGTGGATTAATCGAGAATAATAGGAAAAATGAGCCTAATAAATTACCCATTTCTGGGGCTCATCATCACCCCCTGCTAAATGTGTTGCTCATCCTCTAAGCAACTAATCCAGCTCATCATCTTTGATTACTTTGACTACCTCTCTAACATCCCAGGCTTCCAAGGTGATGTCCTCCTCTCAGTCATTAAACTCTACTTTTCTCTCTACTTCCTCCCACTACCTGTGCTCCTCTTCTTCTTTGACCCCTTCCAACAGTCCTAAAAGCAAGGGAGGACTGAACTGTAGGCCGATCCAGTTGGCCTGCAGATTTTGCATTGACTGTTTATAGAGTGGCACTCTTGCCAAGGCCTTCCTCATCCTTGTTGGGGAGTGGTATTCTCTTATCTTTAGACTGTGGGACAATGTGTTCCATCTCCTTGTGCAAGCATGAATGCAGTTATCCCCCAATAGTATTTCCATGTCCTTGAAGTGAGCAATGGCTCGAGCTTGTCTTTCAATGTAATCTGGGAGAACCTGAGGGTTGTTGGCCAAGTGCTGATTGACATATATTAAAGTTGAGGGATCTTCTAGTTCTGACCTGATCATGAGTAGCTCGCTTAGCTCCCTGTTCATAATATTCCAAATCTCTGCTGCCCTGTTTTCCTCATGGTTTAACCAAGAGGTCATGGCCATGAGTTGCACATCTCCCAATGCAGCATTGGGGTCCCACTGGTTCATGTTTGGAAGGGCCAAGTTATGTAAATAGAATTATGATAACTTGGCCTTATCTTCTGCTAAGCTATTGTCACACAAATCCATGAACTGATGGTAATTCTGAAATGGAATGGTGCCCCTTTGGGCCAAGGTGTTAATTTGAAATTGCAACCATTGATCTTTAAGATATAATGCATATGACTTAGCAGGTTGCCTACATTGTAAGGATTTTGCTGCCTAGCTGGCCATGCAGGCTAGTTGGACTTCTTTCTCTTGCACCTGTTGTTTTAAAACTATATTTCTTCTGCTGCCTATGACTCCTTTTCCTGTAGCAGTTTTGTCAGCGTCTTAGCCTTAGCCTGCAGCTTTTCCTCTCTCTACTGTTCCTCAAATGTTTCCTTGTCTGTTGGAGGCCTTTCTTACTGTTATTGTTCCCCCAAAATGGATGGCCTATCTTCCTTATGACCTCCCTGTAGCTATAATTGCTATTACAACAGCTCATTCTCCTCCTGTAATTTCACCCTTTCGCTGCTTTCCATGTGCCTCACCATGGACAACTCTTTTCTTGATTCCTTCAGTTGTTCTTCCAGGTGGCTTATGTCTACCACACCCTTGGATTTGGCAATCCTCATCCAAGTGTGAGTCCTAACCCGTTCTTGTTCTAATTCAAAGAAGAGTGGCATAGAAAACTTCTGGGGAATGATCTTCCCAGCTTCTAATAGGTTGTAGTATGAGCCCAAGCTAAGCTGAGGGCTTGGTTCCAGTATCTCCTTAGTATTTTCTTCTCCCTGTGATTGTTTGGATACCTTTTCCTCCAATTTCTCGGTCTCTTTTAACTTAGCTAGAGTTTCCTATAGAGATGTCTCATCTTCCTGTAGAGCTGTCTTTGAGTCCATCATCATAATTCTCTCTCTCCAAGTGGAGGTTTTTGGGCTTCCTCATTCATAGGCGATAGATATATTTGAAGGAGACTCTTCTTTTGGTTTAGTTGTTGTGTCCTCAATGACAATTAGCTCCTTTGACTGTGGCTAGGGTCTACCCACTTTGATCCTTATGCTTCTCCTTGCTTTAAAGTACATGGAGGTTTGCCTCTTTCTCTTCCCTTTTTGTTTTGTAGGTGTGCTTAAGGAAAAAAGCACAGCTACTTCCTCCCTTTCCAACATCTCAGGTGATTTCTCCTCTTGCGGTTCTTTTTCCTTGCTTCCTGTAGAAATCCTTGTGTCCATTGTTTCTGTTTGTGTTGCTGATACCTCAGGGTGTGTCTTTTCCTTTTACTTATGTGTGCCTGATTTGGCTGTGGCAACCTTCATTTGGGCTTTCTCGGCCTTCTCCTCTCTACTCTGCATCCTCTTCTCCCTTGGTGTTTTTGCTGTTGTTTCTTCCTCTATTTTAGGCTCAACAATCTAGCCCATTTCCCCTTTTTCTTTCTATTCTTTTTGTGCTTGAATGTCCTGTGTTCCTTCATCATTATTTTTCTCACCTTCTTCACTGTGCTTTCCCTCCTCACTACTAGATGGGGTGATGTTTTCGACCAAATTTCTAATGTTGTCATCCCTAGACATGTTTCTGAAGATTTCCCAAGATATGGGGACAGTGTAGGTGTGCAAAGCATCTTCCACCAATAGTTTGATGAGCCCATGATGGGACAATTGATCTGGGATCCCTTCATTTAAATTTGTACCACATTCAATTAGTGACCGAAGAAGGAAATAGGGGATGCTCAGTTTCTTGGCTGGAGGCAAGTCAATCCCATGCCTTAGTTCACACAACAACCTAAAATGATATCCATAGATGATGCTAAACCTCCCTTCACATGTGATGTACTTCATAATTTGAAAACTGACTTCACTCCAGAGAGAAGGCAAGCTGGTTCTTCTAACCTTGTTTTTGTCTTCTACAGGATGTTTCTCAGGTAGAAAGAATGTTTTCTTAGAAACTTGGCCCAATGAACTCTCTTCTTTGCTCCAAGGGACCCCCAATGGTAGACCAGTAACTCAACTGATGAGCTCAAGGGTAAGTTCGAGGGTCAAGCCCCTAAAACTAACTATGGCATGTGTCTTTGATTGAGATCTTAGGGACATTAAAAACTCCTCAGTTATCTCCTCATCATGACCTTAAATTTTGTCAAAGAAGGATACCCAATTTGCTCGGGTGAAAAGGTCCACCACCTCAGGATGCTCGTGCAATTTGTTAGAGTCCGAGGGTTCTTTCCTTATGAATCCTCCTGGATAGTGAGAGTTCTCTTTTTATGTTTTAATCAGAAAAGGAAATGCTTAGGAAACCAAACAGTCAATCTGAAATAGAGGATAGCTTAATTTGGTTTCCCCTGAACCCAAGAAGGAATTTCTCGTGTGTTCAATATCAACTAGCAACAATTCCCTTGTTTTAAGACTATTGTCACCCAGAACTCAACTGTTTGTTTATGAAAGGAAGAATTTTGTTTTCACAGATAGAGCATAAGGACACAGGTTCTCTTCTCAGCACACAGATAGATATGCAAATTCATTTTTTTTTACACACACAAGCTGGCCTCTATGGCTGCATATATCTTCCCTACAGGAGGATTTAAAAAGAAAACGTGGAGGAGATTTTCAATGCAGAAAAAAATGGGGGAAACTCAGTGAACTATGTAGGTAGATGTTTCACTTCCAATACACAGCCAGACTTTTTCTCTGGTTTTCCAATCTGATGCTATTCAATTCAGCACCTTGCACAACCACATCATGCATAGAGGATTTTTTTCAAGCCTACCTCATTTGGAGCTCCAAATTTAGTGAAAATCCTAGGTTTTCCTTCTCTGCAGAGTTGTTCTACCTTTCCTGTAGAACCCTTCCTATTAAAGGCCCCTAGTTCCTGTAGAATGACACTGTGCTTCTGAGCGAGCCTGATACACAGGAGATTTTTGAAAATAGATGGAAAAACCCATGGAGGATGACTACTTAACAATTTTTGGAAAAGGTGGATGCATACTCTAGTCAAGGACATTGTGAGTGCAGAATGAACAGAAGGTGGTGCACATTTTAGCCAGGCATCTTTAATCTATGGTGTGATTTGTGGTGAGGGGATGAGGTGGCCAGACCAGACCGTTGATTCGACGTCATGGCCATAATGTTTCTGCGTGTTTTTGACCACCATCACCTCCTCTCTGCCGTTATCCGCCGCCACCACTACTAATCCCAACGATTTCTCCCTGAATGGACACTCTACACATGTTGGCTGCACATCTAATCAGCAATTTTGAATGTAACAGGGCTTGTTTGGATCCCACGAGGATATGTAACTGGCCAAGGGTGGCCAATTGACTGGCCACCGATTCCCCTCAATCTGAACCATTCCCATAGGCATGCAACTTTTAAAATATGATTTATGAAATTGATGAAGGAGTTTAGGCACTTACCTGCATGGTCGCAGCCGTGTTATGCAGATTTTGGGTTTTGGAACCCATTCCTTCATGTGTTGTTGCTGCATGCACGGGTTTTGGAACCCATTCCTTCGGTTTTTGTTGTTGCATGCACAGTGCATGCTTGGCTTCAGCTGCTGCTGTTATTCTTACATTTAAAATGAGCTCTTTGCATGTCTCCTCTGCCATCCTTTGCTATCCCTGTCTTTGGAGTATGTCTTCCAGAGGGATCAACTACTATAGGATTCTTGTAAGATGTCTTGTAGCTGCTTCTCCTCCTGGAATGCAAGCTAGAATGAGCAGGGCTATACTGCTGACGATGGTCTCAGTTGATGAGGAGTCTAGATGGAGGGTGACAGGTATGGTGAGTGAGAAATTGCTGCTTGATTTGTCAGTAAAAGTTTTTGCTGGCAGTATGAAGAAAACAGGGTTTTCTGTGTGTGTATGTGCAGGAACAAATAAAAGGATGAGTGCAATAGAGGTGTAAAGAGATGGAAGAGGATGACATATGATGATGGATGGAAACCGGGATGTTTGCAGGCCTCATAGGTAGATTCCCAACCTTCGGATTCTCTTCCAAGATCAATTCTGGCTTGTCTGTAGGCTCTACAGGATCTTCGTATAGAAGACACATAACTTCTTGTAGAAGGTGAAATCTTAACCCGAATGAGGTAAAATCTTAGGAAAGGTTAGTGGTGATGGAGGAATTGATTTCGAGGGATGCTCGCAGCCTGGTGCTGGCCCCTGTATTTGTTTTGTGCAATCCTCCTAGCCTGCAATGTCCTTCCTACAACCTACAATTATTCAATAGAGATTAGCTTTATTTTTTGCTTTTCTTTTTTTTGAGATAGCTAGGGCTCCTCCAGGAGGTTTCACCCTCACTGTCTGCCTTAGGCACCTACAAGAGGTTTTCGCCCAAGGATTGTTTTTATTATTATTATTATTATTTTTATGCTCAAGATGTGGGTGGAGTGGAGACAGGGGCCTACTCCACTACCAACACTAATTTATCCAGAGTTTCAATGAACTCCTACTCAGAAAGGGGCTTCCTATAGTTTTTCAATCGATGCTCATTGACGAGCATGGGGATGGCTTCTTCATCAATGGTCCTAATAAGGACTGAACCATTGTCGTTGCATTTCTCCACTGTATATGGTCCTAGCCATCTTGTCCTCAGCTTCCCTTTGAAATCCTTGTATGTTGAGTCATATAACAACGCCCAATCTCCTGGCTAAAATTACTTTTTGTTAAGGTGTTGGTCATGCCATATCTTTCTTTGGAGTTGGACCACCTTTGAGTGGAGGAGGGCCTGCATTCTCTGTTCATCTAATCCATTCAGCTGTAGTAATCTTTCTTGTTGTGCATGGCTGAGATCTAGGTCCAGCTGAGCTGCCAACCTCAATGTGTTGTATTCAAATTATATGGACAACAAAGCCTTCTTCCCGTAGACCAGCTCATAAGGTGTGAAACCTATTGTAGTTTTCCAAGTGGTGTTGTAGGCCCAGGTGGCCTCAACCAAGTGATCTGCCCAATCTTTTCTGCTGCTGCTCACCACTTTAGTAAAAATCTCCTCCGAAACTCTGTTAGTGACATCCACCTGCCCATTTGCTTGCGGACGATAAGGGGTGGAAGTTCTATGCTTAATCTTGTGATGAGCGAGCAGGTCTTCAATTAGGTTAGAGGTAAATTGACTTCCTTGATCTTTGACTAATTATCTTTTGGGTAACCGAACTTGTAGAAGATATTTTCCCTCAAAAACTCAGCCACTTTTTCTTCTATTGCTGCCTTGATTTCCTTTGTTTCTGCCCACTTTGTCAGGTAGTCCGTGCACACAATGATGTAAGGATTTTTTTTTGAAGGAGGGTTGATAGGAACCACAAAGTCCATGCCCCACTTCTCAAATGGCTTGAAAGTCACTTGAGGTTGGAGGGGCATTTCATCCCTTGGAGTTGGTTTCCCCATCCTTTGACATCGGTCACAATTGCTGATGTATCTTCTGACATCTTGATGAAGAGTGGGCCAATATTAGCCTACCTGTAGAATTTTGAAGGTGTTCCTTTTTGCTGCAAAGTGGCCTCCACAAGGTCCATCATGACAGGTTAGGAGGATGTCAAAAAATTCCTCCTCCTTGACACAATGCCTCAAAATCTGATCTAGGCGAAGTTTAATCAGGTTGCCCCCAATCTAAATGAATGGGGCACTTTTCCTCACGATCTTGCTCTTCTCTTTTGAGGATAGGTGTGGTGGGAATTGTGTTGAGACCAAGTAATTTACTATATCAAAAAACCATGGAGAGAGTACTAAAATAGCAAACAGGTGTTCATCTGGCATTTGATCATCCACCATCCCTTCTTCACATGCAGGTAAATCTAGTCTAGATAGAAAATCAGCAACAACATTTTCCTTTCCTAGCTTATCAACAATGGTCAAATCAAATTGCTACAGTAAAAGAAACCATCTAATGATACGAGAATTTTAAATTAGGTTTATTCATCAAATACCTAATTGCAGCATGATCAATGTGTACGAATGTTTGATAACTAGTAATGTAGTGTCTGAACTTGTTTAGGGAATGGACCATAGCTAGGAGCTCTTTCTCTGTTACAGTATAGTTTAACGCTGCCTTAGATAGGTTTTTGCTGAAAAAGTATATGGCATATGGTAGCTTCCCTTCAACCTATCCTAAGGCTACTCCTATGGCTTTATTTGATGCATTAGTGTGGATGTGGAAAGGTAGGGCCCATTTTGGACCTCTTAAGATTGGGGAAGTTACCAGCTTATCTTTCAACTCATCCAAAGCCTCTTGACAGTTGTTAGTCCATATAAACTCAACATCTTTCCCCAATAGACTAAAAAATGGAGAGGCTAGCTTACTGAAATCTTTAATGAACCTTCTATAATATCCTGCTAAGCCTAGAAAACTCCGAACATATCTTACCTTTTTAGGAGGTGGAACCCTTTGGATGATAGCAATTTGGTTGGCATCTACTTGTAATCGTTGCTGAGAAATTGTATGACCTAGCACAGTCCCTTCAGTCATAAGGAATTCACATTTTTTGGGATTGAGGGATAGGTCATTTCAATGCACTTGGTTAAAAATTTTCGCATGTTAGTCAATGCTTCTTGGAAGTTGGACCCATAAGAAGTAAAGTCATCCATATAGATTTCCACCGAATCATGAACTAGCTCAGCAAATATGCTCAGTACTGCTCTATGGAAAGTGGCACGAGCATTGCATAACCCAAAGGGAAGGACCCAATAGGCAAAGGTACCCCATGGACAAGTGAAAGTGGTCTTATCTTGGTCTTACAAGCTGATTTGGATCTGATTGAACCCGCTAAACCTCTCTAGGAAAGAAAAGAACTTCTTCCCTACCAGTCCATCTAAGACTTGATCTATGAAAGGTAAAGGGAAATGGTCCTTCTTGGTGGCTTTGTTAAGTTCTTGATAATCTACACATATTCTCCACTTCCCGTTTTTCTTGGGCACAAGCACTAGAGGAGAAACCCACTCACTGTCAGAGATGAGGTAGATGAATCCTGCATCCAAAATTTTTTGCAATTCTTCTTTGATTGTCCTTAAGGGCTGGATTCATTCTCCTCTGAGGCTGCCTGACCAGTTTACAATCCTCTTTAATGTAAATGTGATGGGTACAGACCGAAGGGTGGACTCCTTCAATCTCCTTATAGCTCTAAGCGAAAGCATCCAAATGGCGGTTCAATAAGCTACACAACTCCTTCTCCTGAGAGGGGGATAGAGATGAGCTGATCTTCAAGGTTATTTCAAAGCCAAATTCCACATTCTTAACTTTGGGAGAGGTTGGATCAGCCACACAGAGGTCCACTAAAGCACTAGCTTGGGTACCTTCCACCAAATCCTCTAATGGTAGCACACTGGGAGGTGGATTTTGAATCAAATTCTCAATCAGGTCATCCTTGGTTTGAGGACCTCCCCTGATGGCTTCCACTGTGCACACTGGTGCATGGTAGACTTCATCCTCATCTTCCTCCTCCAACGAGAGAGGTAAGTCATGTTCTAGCAGAGGTTGGGCAGGAGGATATAGGACTAGCTATTTCGACATAGGCCCATTCTTAATGGTCATGCTCCCAGCTCGACAATTGATATAAGCATCTGTAGTAGCTAACGAAGGCCTTCCCAAAATGAGGGGGTATCCCATGAGTTATGCCTTTGGTTAAACGACCAAGATGTCCACAGGGTATTCCCAAGAATCAACAGAGACCATGACATCTTCCACAGTCCCTTCTGGAGTCACGGTGGAGCCGTCTACTAACTGCAGGACTGTCGAGGTGTTTCTTAGGGAACTTTGAAGGTTGTCCCTGGTCATCACATTAATGGCAGCCCCTAGATCAATCAGGGTGTGGGGGATTATGGTGCCATTGATGTGGACATCAACTACAGGACTCCCAGGGTCCAAATATTTTGGACAAATTACTTGTCCCAACATTAGATCGGACAATTGTCCTATGACAATGATATTTGGGGCATCTCTCTTGGGCTTGCCTGCGTGCCAAAAACACTTCTCTTTGATCAATTTGTTGTAGATTGGTACATATTTGATGGCCTGGAGAAGTGGTATTTTTACACACAACTATTTAAGTTCTCCTAGAAGTTCAGTCTCCTCTGGGTTTGGTTGCGTGGTTACAGTTAGTCTCTAAGGAAAGGGTGGACTGGCTTTGGGTTCACTTTCTTGTTTCTCTTCCTCATCCTCCTTAGGAGGAGGTTGGCTATCTAGGAGGACCTTCCTAGATCGTAGGTTGATCTCTTGAATCTCCACAGCATAGGTAGGGCATGTTGTCTCTCCAGTATATATCTGTTGGGCCTGTCTATTGTTGGGGTTCAGGTTCGGTTGATCAGGCATCTGGGGTTGTCTTGGAGAAGTAGGAGGTAATGGTTGTGGCTGAGTAGGTGGTGGAGGCAAAATAGTGGGAGGAGAGTTGTATTGGGGCCACCACCCTTACTAAGATGTATTCCACTGAGGTTGTGGCTGAACATGAGAATGAAACGAATGAACAACAAGTTGAGTATGGTATTGAGATGGATAAGACCAAGGAGGGAGTTCAGACTAGGAAGGATGAGTAGGGGGGCCCGAAGAAGGTATGTGAGTGGATTGGTTGGGGTTGTAATAAGTTTGGGATGTCCCTTGCATC
Organism: Pinus taeda; assembly: GCA_000404065.3. Lineage (NCBI taxonomy): Eukaryota > Viridiplantae > Streptophyta > Pinopsida > Pinales > Pinaceae > Pinus > Pinus taeda. Next base: position 17,600 of record APFE031433185.1, on the reverse strand, counting down.
CCCTGCTGGTAAGGTCTAGATCCATGCATCCTCCTTTGATTGAGGAAGTAGAGTGGTTCAGTGGCTCCTTCAGCCCCTTGGTACATAGCTTTAAGTCTAGGTAAGGCTGGGCACTGGTTTGTATGGTGGTCTTCCTCACAAACGAAACATATCTCTACTGAGTGTAATGGACACTCATTCTTAGGATGCTTCCTTGTGCACATGGGACAAAACATGGCTAAAGCCCTCTCAGCTTCCTCTTTCTTTTGTTAGATTCGGAAAGTATCTAGTTGCATGGCAATGGTCTGTCTCACCTCACTTTTAAGGTATTCCATCTGATTTGTAAGCTTATGTTTGGAGAAGGTGGCACTAGTTGAAAGTTGATTCCCCCTTCCTCTTTTCTTAGCTGCCCTACAATGGTTTCTAAACATAGTCTTTATTTCATCATAAGGTAGTTGGTAGATGTCTCCTCTAGCTAGCAAATGGACAATATCTAGAAGGTCTTCAGGGACTCCTTGGAGCAGAACCAACTTCAGAGATTTGGGGTCAAGTGTGCACCTAGCCCTTTTATAACTAAGTTGGAACCATTCTTCATAGTCTTCTAAAGATTCATCACTTCCCATGGTCATCTGAAATATTTCTCTCGTCGTTTCCTTTTACCTAGAGTAGTCCTAGTATTTGTTGTTAAAGGCTTGCTGCATTTGAGCCCAAGTTGTGATACTGTTTCCAGGTAACCCCATGAACCAGCGTAGTGCTGCATCCTTGAGGGTAGAGGGAAAGAGTTTCAACTTTTTCTCGTCTTCTACATAGTCATAAGTTTGACAAAGGACAACAAACTCAAACAAGAAGGTATCAGGGTCTTTAGTGGTCAATCCATTGAAGTGAGGTAAGGCTGAGGGACTTATGTTTTCCATTTTTGTGTCCCCATTGGTCTCTCTGATGGGAAAGGCACCTTCTATTCTCTCCTCATTTCCTATATCATTTCTGTGTTCAGCCATGGTCTCACGGGGAATGTTTTCTTGCTGTTCTTCCATTGTAGGATCTTCGTATATCTCTGGAGGTTCACCTATAGATTCTTCTGGATCACTGTCACCGAAGAAGAGAGAAGGGTGGCTCAGTGATGTAGTGGGGGTGTTGGGTAAGAATTTTCCTGTATTGTCTCTGTTCCTATGAGGCATGAAATGAAATATTTTTGGTTGATTTTTTTGTTTTTTTTTCTTGTACCTGCAAAACTAAAATAGATTGAACTGCAACTAACTAAAATATATCTTGCTGAAATGAAAATGTGGAATTGAAATGAAAGTAGGAAAGGACTAATCTATTTTGCTGAAATGAAATTGCAAAATTGGAATAAAAGCAGGAAATGACTAACCTATGTTGCTGAAATGAAATTCTAGAATTGAAATGCTAATCTATGCTTGCTGAATTGAAATTGCAGAATTGAAATGCTAATGTACGCATGCATAATTGAAATTGCGATATTGAAATGCTAATCTACGCTTGCAGAATTAAAATTGCGGAATTGAAATGCTAATCTATGCTTGTAGAATTGAAATACTAGTCTAGGAAAGTAGGAAATGTCTAATCTACTTTTGCAGAAATGAAATTGCAGAATGGAAATGAAACAACTACTCTACTCTTGCTGAAATAAACTACTTAGCAGAAGGTTTCAGTAGAAAATAGAAGAAAAGCAACAATCACAAATACTCTGACGCTTCCCCAGCAACGACACCAAAAAGATGGTGAGTTCAAGTATTGTAGCAATGATGCTACAACTCTTGGGAATCCCTTCTTTACTTTTATCAACCCGGTTGTTCGTAACAAACTTGGAAGCGACGGTGCTATATGCACAAGTACCAGCTCTTGCCGCATGCTATCACTTGGTTAGCTGGCACAAGTCTGCTAGGAGCTTAAGCCAACTTCTATGCACTGTTATAAGAAGCTTTTAATTATGATGGATGAAAGCTAACTCAAAGGAAACTAGTCTACTTGTAGAAAGAAGCTGAACGCTGAGAAGAAACACAAACCTTAGCAAACCGTAATTTTACTGACTAACCCTACGGGTGCAAGAAAAGAGATGAGAGATAAAGAAATGGATGCCACTAATTATTGAAGAGGTAGAATGCATGTGACTAAGCTACTTTTCAGGTGGAATCTAAAAAGAACATCCTTTTTGTATTTTTGAGTAATTTCGTAGAATTATTATGCATGTGCTTTAACTGTTTTTGGCTGTGTAGGGGTTGATTGGCGAAAGGAAATGGAGTGGGCACTTGCAGGAGGTTGGGAAGGTGAGAAGAGGGCCTAAGGGGTCCCTAGCACCTTTCCAGAGAGTTTCATAGTGTTCAGATCTCGAAAAACTGCTCACGTGAACTTCTACAGGAATTCTGCAGGGGTTCTAAAGGATGTTCTAAAGGAAGAGCCGAGGGAGGATTTTAGCGGGTTGATGGAGGAAAAATGGTGGGAAAGTGAAAATGGAGGATGGATGAGGATGTGAAGAGTTCTAGGACCTAGTAAAGGAAGCAAAGGAGTGATGAAGGTGGTTGGATTTGTTTAAGGATGGTTAGAGTAATGTTGCACAAAGATGTGGAAATTAGGTCAAGTTGGAAAACTGTGGCGAAGGAAGGGAAGGAATCTAGAATTAGTGGTTGGAGTAGGTTGTATGATGTAGGAAGGATAGACAAGGAGGTATTACAGATGCTCGACACATTATTTCTCAAAACTGATCGAAGAAAGACTAGAAGACCAGAGATCTAGCTATTTTGACCTACTTTGACCTAAAAACCAGAAACATGATGAACATAAGTTTATTGGCAGAAACTCATGCAAGATAACTATGGAAACTAAGCAAGAACATATTTTAAACATGCAAGTACAACTGGTATCAATTTTCCTAACTAAAAATATAACACTAGCAATTGCATGAAGAGGCAAAACAGTGTTTTTGTGGCAGCAAGGACGCCTTGGTATCAACTCATGGTCCCAAGGAGGGAGAGGTGAGATCAAGGGTTGCTTGATGGTATTTTTGAAGATATTTTCTATTACCAACCTGTCAAATCAACCTGAAGTAGAAAAAACTATCTTAATCATCAAAAACAACCTATGTAACAAAGCAAGATCTTAATCTAAATAGCAGAAATTATTCTATGAATGCAAAGAAAACACACAATATTACACAAAGGAGGTACTAGCACTTGGGTTGGGCCCAACCCCAAGAGCTACAACCTCCTGAGAGAAGCTCAGAGCTGGTACAAAGTGAAATTTATCTCCATTACTCAAAAAATAACCACGTCACAAAAATGTTTACAGCAAAAGCTCAAAAATGAGTTGAAAGGCGGAGCAACAGTAAAGTATGAAATACAACTGTTCAAGAGCTAACCTACCAAGGCTTGAAGCCCTCCTACTTATGTACCATGAGGACCTCCAATAACCCTCCTTAACTTGAGGGGCTTAGCTGCTCAAAACTGCAAGTAATCAACCACTTCACAAAAGTTGCTCAACTGCCCTTGGAAATCATCTTTGGTGGGTTGTTGAACTTCGAGTTGATGGTGGAGAACTCAAGGAAGGGGCCATTTAGTGTAGGAGACACCCTTCGTACTAATCCTCAGCCTTGTTTACTCGTATTTGGTTGTCAACTGGCTCATAAATGCTTGATGTTGGTCCAAACGATGTCCAAAAGTCTGCAAATAGCACATATTAGACTTCATGGTCAAGTGACTCTTCTCATTCATTCAATTAACATAAATATACTCAAAAACATGCATAAACTATGAAGAATGGTGGATTAATCGAGAATAATAGGCAAAATGAGCCCAATAAGTTACCCATTTCTGGGGCTCATCACCTGGACATCTTCCAATTTGGAGATCCACTCGTATAGCTCGATCGGGAAGGAACAAAAGAAAATTTTGTCTATCTTAATGTAAAAATGCCTATCCAACCACTTTTCTTTCGTCAGTCACAGATTTTTGTTTTCTTGCAACACGAATTCGTGGATCTTTCTATCCAACCAATCTTTAATTTCCTTCTTTGTTGGATTCCAGTGATCTGACATTACACATCCCTTTTATGTAGATCCTGGTCCCAGCAATGAAACGATTTGTTGGCTTAATGGGTTTTGATCGAGGTTCAGAGTTAATTTTTCCAAACAAATCCCTACATTACTGGCCCTTTTGGCATCAACCCACGAAGCACGACTGAAGTCCCACTCGAAGCAGCATGGAGGGATGCTGGAACCAAATTTTTGCACCCAGAGATGATCATGATGTCTTTTATGCCCTAAACCTTCCTTTGTGCAGATCGATAAGCCCTTAGGGCTTAGTGATATAACTTCCCTTTATCAGATTCTACACCTCCATGAACGTTCATGACTGTGTTTCGCGTTCCCTAAATAGGTGAATAATCCACTTACACTCCTCTATGATTACTCTTAATTCTGTATTTCCCAAGATTGATTAAAGTGTTTGATAACTTTAACATGCAACAAGATATTCTTCACGTAAACAGTTATTATTACTTGCGTTCATATGATACTATAAATCAGTTAAAATCGTGCATCAATACAGTAATAATTCACAAACCCATCATTCATCATAACATAATAGTACATTCATTCATAAAATAAATAAATAGTCGAAACATGGGAATTGTTGGAATAATCTCTTTATTAATACTTCAGTTTTTCTTATAGACTCAAGAATTCCTTGTGCACACAGCTGCAGTGGTTCACGCACTCAGCTACAGACTCTACTCTAGGCCTCTACACACAGAGTTGTAGAGCCTCTCTTCTAATCTAAGACTTATTCCCTCTTACTTCTACTAACCCATTACATTCATCTTCATCGATATCTATTATGTCTTAGATTCTCTAAGTCTCTCCTTTTTATACAACCCCATGGTCTACAGACAATGGGTAGGTCTATACAAGCTAACACAACTTACATAAAAGAATGGTAAAAACACTTTATGACAGTCAACGTACATGGTCTATGACCACAAATAGTGGAGACTTTACATCCTTTACAACAAAACTTGGGCTTTTGCCCCAAAATTAATTGTAGGGGACCTTGTACCAACACAACTTATAATTGTTTTCATTAATTTGGCACTATTTACAAAATACTTTTTCTCATTTTCTCATGGTTGTAGGAATTCCTAGAACTTTATAGCCATATACAATAGAAATCCATATTTCGACACCAAAATACATTATATTCCCTCATCCTTATCTTCTAAAAGACATAACTTTTTTTGGTCAAAGAGTTGGGTGCTTATTAAATCTTCATGAATAGTGATGGTGCCTTTAAGATCTTGTTTCAGGTGGCTATATTACTTTTGAAAGAGTCTTCTTTGATACCAATTGTTGGATTCACAGTTATACTTAGCAAGGGGGGTGAATCAGTATAATGAATTTTTTTACTTATTTAAACATTCAAACATCATAAAACATAAATCTCATAAATTGAACAAGTGACACAAAATATACATGGAAACATTTGCATGCGAAAAGAAGAAAACTCTTTACATAAAATATTTTATAGGTGTTAACCTAAAAGAGACACAAATCCCCTTTACTTCTTTATAATACCCAAATTGTAGGAGACATCAATCCTTCTACTACTTCATAGTTACAAACCTATAAGAAACACCAATCCCCTTTACTACTTTGTAGGCACGAGCCTACAAGAGACACCAGTCGCCTCTATTTATTCTAATGTAAAACCTATAGGAGACACCAATCTCATTTGTTGCTTTGTAGGAACCAACCTACTATATTTAGTTGTTTGCTTCTTCACAATGCCTATTAGCTGCTTCCACTTTCACCAAGTCTAATTTCTACTTCTACCTTCACTAAGTCTATTGTTTTCTTATGCCTTCACCAATTCTACTTGTTACTTATGCCTTCATTGGGTCTAGTTTTCTAAAAGCTTGTTCCTTTTGGCTTCTTCTGAAGAACAAACTTGCACAACATGTCATGTATTCCATTTTCCAAATATGGTTTTGAAAATTCTACCATAGTTACATAGAGACCTCTTATTTGTGTCCTCTAAATTTCATAGTCTGAAACATGTCAAAAAGAAAGTTACGGACAAAACATCAAGTTGGCATATTTAAGGCATGTTTCAAGAGCATTCAAGAACACTATATTCCTTAGATCATATATCCAAAATTATAGCAAAATGAAATATGAATTTTTTACCACAGCTACCTTGAGATCTCTTCTATGTCTCTTCCAAATTTCAAAGTATGAAATGTCTCATTAAGAAATTTATATAAAAAATTCCAAGTTGACATGTTTCAATATCATTTAGGAACATTAACTTCCATGGATCATATCTCCAAAAGTATATTTATACCATTGGTACCTTGAGATATCTTCTTATCCTCGTCCATATTTCATAGTCTAAAACATCTCATAAAGAAATACTAACAAAATACCAATCTAATCTGTTTGAAGTAGATTTCAAGAGCATTTAGGAAGCTTAGATTTCACAAATAATATCTGCGAAATTATAATGAACAAAGGTCTGAAATTTTAACCATATCTACATGGATATATTCTATATATATCCTCCATGCTCTAGTTTGAACCATACTAGAAGAAAATTTATAATGAAAATTCCAAGCTAGCCTATTTCAAGTAGATTTCATAACCATGCAGGAACCCTAACTTCCTTAGAGCATGTCTATAAAATTACGGTGAACCAAGATCTAAAATTTTAACCATGGTACGTCTAGACATTTTATTTATATCTTCGAAGATTCATGGCCTAAAACATATGAAATGAAAAGTTATAGAAAAAAATCCAAGATGACTTGTTCACTCCATAAATTCACATTTTTGCTTCCACATTTAATCCCTAGGAATCAATCCAAAAATATTATTTTTCTCCTCTCATGAGTCTTACATATCTTCTTACCTAGATACACATAAAATTAAGTCATCTATTCTTTATATATAGTGTTTATATGTTCACTTAGCGGGCCAACTTATAAAATTGGTTGGTTTGGCCTACTTGTAATTTGGTTGGGTCATCTTGACAAAATATTTCATATCTTCTCATTCACGTGGAGCTATATGCAGTGCTATACACTATTAGAAAGATATTGAAATAAGGTTTCCATCCATACATCCTATCCTTTCTTAAGAGAGAGAAAAAGTATATACTAATATTATGAAGGAAAAGTTAGGTATCATTATAAAAAAGGATAATAAGTAACTAAAGTTAGACAAGGAAGATGACTGAAAGAACTAAATATTAATGAGGATTACTAATATTGAATATATGCTCATATTTCATAATGATAAAGTAATGATAATTATGTTAGTAGTAATAGTGTTAAAGATATAAAATAAAATAAATCCTATAGAGGATGGAAAAATTAGTTCAAAAAGGGAAAGAAAGAAGAGTGCAAACATAGAAAGGGGGGATAAAGGATAAAGAAATATATCAAAATAGAAAGGAATGTTTAGTTAGAGACATACTTGGAAGCTAATGTAAGAATATAATTTTCATGTTTATTTCTCAATCTTGTGTATTAAGTTCAAAGATAATTTTATGATATTTTATTATTATTTAATGGTACCTTTTTGTGACTTACTATTTGGAAATCTTCATCCAAGGATAATTGTTGGAAATGACATCTAGAGCTCAACACAAAGAACAGGAAGAAAGATGCAAAGAAAAATATCATAGTTGTGATTCAAGAAATCAAGTAGAAAGTATCTCATATCTATATGAGAACAATTTTTTGTATGTTAGTATAGAAGTGAATGAATTTAAGTAACCATCAATAATAGGAAGAGAAGGAGATTACAAAACTCTTCCATATAAATATACAGGTCAAGAAGACAAGAAATAATTCTCTATTCAACTTAGGATCACTAGATAATATCATAGAAATGGATCCAATAAACAAAATTGTACTAGATGTTCATGAACAACCAAACCCATATCAATTCAAATGGGTGAACAAGGAGGTAGAGATAAAACTAAACAAATAATGAAGAAAAAATTGCTATCAGTGCTAATTTTATTGTTGAATAAGAATTGGATGTAGTTCCACTTGATATATATGGAATTGTATTTGGGAGTCCTTCTATTTACATGTGGGATCAAACCTTCATTTGGAGAGCCAACCAATATCACCTCATCAAGGAAATAATAATCCTTCATCATCAACATGCACAAGTGTTATCAGGAAATCTAGTGCCTATGCAGAGCTGCTAGTCCCACTAAGACGGGTAGCTATCTTAGAAACAAACAAACTAAAGCCACTTTCGTTTTCCTTTATGAGAAGTAGATAAGAGAAGAGCGAAGAATACCAACCTCAATCTTTTGCTTAGTTCCTTGCCTGTTCCTTCTCCCCTCTGATAGATCTTTGCCACTCCTTCCTTGATTACCTTGCTTCCAAGAGTATCTGTAAAGTGAAAGCAGCATAATACCTTCAAAGTACAGAGATCTACAATCATAAAAAATATAGGACCAGATATATATTGACCACACAAATGTATATATCATCAAACATACAAGAATATGGAGGAAAACTTGAATAACTTTATTGATATAAAGATTAGAAGATAGGAGTACAACCGATTGATCTGACCCAGCGTCATCCTCCTAGCACGAAAGCCCTTCTTCACCTCATGAAAAGCTTAGATCACCCAACACTATGATGTTCCACCAAGAAACCAACAACACTTCTTTACAAGATACAAAATTCCAGCCTCTAGATCTCTGGGATGAGGGATCCATATATAGATGTTTGCAGGGGGGTGAGTTAGCTTCTGGAATTTTTATTAGTGTCCTCTTTCTAATAGTTCTTGGTTCCACTTGGAGATTCATGATCTCTTACTCATCCCTGGGAAAATTGAGAGAGGAAAGTGTCACACGAGAAGTTTCTAGAAGATTCCATGATCATCCACCTTGCAAAATTTCTCTGCCATTTTTCTACTCTCGCCCATCGCACCCTATAGAAGGGATTTTTAGTATGCATCGCACTTTTTGCATGTGGTAGGTGAGATGCATCGCACTCTTAGCACTCAGTAGTCTCTATGGTCTAGTTTTGACCAGTTCTGAGCAGTTTTCCATGGAGAACTTCTAGGAGATGATGTAATCAGCTGACCTTTTTCCTTTAGTGTGTGAAACAAAACCTTTAGGGACTTAGAAGCCCTTATTTTATGGACATATATGATTGGGGTTGTAGTGCCCAAATATGTCTATAACAGTTGCCCCCTAAAGCATGAGGTTGAAAATATTTTGATGTTGGGTGAAATACTTTATCATGAGGATCTGAGGTTTTTTCGAACTGGAAGGCAACCTGTAATAAGATACAACACAAATAACATTTTTCATGATCTATCTAAGGCAGGCATTCCCATGCTCAGCTTTATAAATTCATTTTCATGTACATAGGACAGAAAACTGTCTGTGTGGTAGACTAATGATTCTGATAGAGCCATCATCCTTTGATTCGGATGATCATCTGTGCAGAAATGATGTACATTTGATGTCTTTATTTTCCTGACTATATCGCAGCCCGAATGGATGAAACTAGATCCGGGGTCTTCAAACTCATTCAATATTCACCCGAAGTACAAGCCGATCCATGTGAAAAGATGTTCAGGAGTCAAACATGGAAAGACATCGCCTGACTACCAGCCATTGATGTAAGTTGTTAACAGGCATGAGAGGAATCAATGATAATGATGATGACCCTCAAGGTACAACAGTACAATTCACATGATGTGAAAATGGGACTTGGCGTCGAACACCATGCAAAATCTTTCGCTCGAAGGCCATTGATGTAAACCTGTCACCGGAAGTGAGAAACTTTCCATTGAGGCATGCAAGCTTCAAAGTACTGAAAGGGTTGTTACTAGGTCGACTTCTTGGATAATGAGGTGTCGTCGACAAGAAGTAACCCATCGTAGGAGGGCCTTAATGAATCCCACATCTACGACACGAAACGGAGCAAATGATTTTGTGGAGGTGAAAACGATCTGATGATGCAAGGTTCAGGGTGGCGGTTATGAAAGAACGAAATGTGAAGGTATTCCAGTGGATGAGACACAAGATGGGTTGGTGAATTCTCTGAGTGACTTCTCTTGAACATATCAGCGAAAATGAAATGGATTGGTAGCTTTAACCCCAAATATGGATGGTACGATGGACCAATGGTGATATCACCGGTGAATGGAATAACCCAACCTGACTCAATCATGGTGATGGAGTGAACATGTCATGTTCAAGAGTGACTTGATACCAATAAAGTTTCTTCAATTTTTCTTCCCAATTTTTCCCATCATTGCTGAATAGTACCTCTTTACTTTTACCAAGCTTGAGGAGGATAACATATGTGTTAGCCTCCTGCTGCAGCAGGTTACTCATATTTCATGATTGACATTTTTACAGGCCAAATATGTCATACTTTGCATGTTGCAATGCTCCATATTTGCTAAATATTCACCAAAGAAAGAGGCCATGAAAGAATGCTACTCAAAGTTCATCTACTGCATTCCAATTTTGAAGAGTCATTCCAGTTTTGTAGAATTTTCAGCTAAAGGGAGGTCCAAACAGCCTAATCTTGGTCTCCCTAGGTTTCAATTTCCTGTTTTAGAATATAGAGAATGAAAATTTGTCAAAACAACTTAATCTTGGTAGAGAATCAAAGGAGCCCAACTGCTTAATCTGGGCCCTTGGAAGAAATAACTGTAGATGTAGATAGGAAGACAGAAAAACAAAAAGTTGAAAAGATGGGTCTGCAAGTCTAAGTGTACCCAAACCAAAAGAAGAAAAAATGTTAGGTAAGTAGGCTGGGTGAGTAGTTTTGAGGTTGCAGAATCTTGATTTCTGATCAATCCTATGTTTTCAAAGTATCATCTCTACTCAGGTCACAGTCATCAGGCAGTTTCATGTGGAGGAGCTCAAATCAGGCATAACTAACTTCCCTTTCTTCCTCTTCTCTACATCATTGACTAAATTCCCCAAAAGATGTCAAGATCTGCTTGATATCTCTTAGTTTCATCATTTTTCCATGTCATTAGCCTTGATCAAGATCTGCTTCACTCAAGGAGGGTCCATACTTTCTCTATAAAGTTCTATCTCCCCTTTGAAGCCTAAGATCTTTGAAACTTAGCGCTTTCTTGTCATTTACATATTAACTACTGACATTATTATTTAACTCCTTACATTTTTCCCCATCCCCCTACTAAAACTATTTAAATAATACCCTTATGTAAATATCCCCTCCCCCTGGTTGAAATATAACCATAAGTATTTCTCTGGGAATTACTAAGTCATCTGGACTTTAGTAAGAACCCTCCTTTTGCATGAATTTCCATTCCCAGGTGTTTGGACCCCTTCCAAAACACAAAGAACCCCTCTCCAAATGCAAAACCGTCTCCCCCCCCCCC
>APFE031433165.1:0-25656 GCA_000404065.3 Pinus taeda | reverse complement strand
TTATAATAAAAATCACATTCAATTCCTCAAAATTTGTACTACACATTCAAATACTATTCAAAATCAAAATTTCATATACATTTTTTTTTGTAAACTCATTTCTAATCATGTAGTTAGATGTTCACATCTTCAGAAAATATCACATAAACTAGAAAATTCCAAAACTCTTTATACATATAGATGTTTCACAATGCATAAACCAAGAGAGTTTGAAACACATCCAACATATATTTAATTTTAATTTTAATTAATAAAGATAAATTAATTTTTATTTTATTATTAATATTAGTATGTTTATATGTCTTCTTGGGTTAGCTCGGGTGGGTATGGCTTTCGAATGATGTCTCATAAAACCTATCTTGGGTTGGAATATTGTGCTACCCTCTCCCTTGTAGCTGGGAGAATAATGGACATGTAAACACTAAAATCTGAGGCTCCTACCAAGCTTACCAAAAAAATAAAAATTATTAATATGTTTATATAAAAATGTATATCTAAAATAATATATACAATTTTACACACTACAAATTATTATAATAAAACTATATTGAATTTATACAAATACATTTAATTACTATAAATTCAATATTTCAAATATTTAAGTATCAATTTATAGCCATTATTTAAAATATTTTTCAAACTTATACTGAATATAAAACCATTCAAATAAGAAAGACCTATATATTCAAGCAATGTTACAAAGCAATAATTTTAAGGCTTTGCTATACAATTTTAGAAAAAACAAAATTTCAGGGGCAACTCTTCAAGGTTCTGGCCATTTCAAATGTCTTCTTTTTTTTCAAAAACATTAAAAATTAAGTAATTGTAATGTATGGATATGTGTGTGAAATATAGGTATATATGCATGTTGTATGGGTGATTGATGTCTTAAAGGGTGTATTACATACCGTATAACATTCCAAATGATGCTAGCAATAAAACACCACTTCTAAAGCAATAAAATTGCAAGATTTGAAATAATGTTGCTGGCCCTAAAGCACTACTTCTAAGGCATTAAAAATTGCACATTTAAAATTCTATGATGTTTCAAGATTTAATATTGTAGTTGACTTTAGTGGGACATTTTGGACTTTCCTATGCCTAAATTCTGCTGAAAAAATTGAGTTGAAATCTTGGTTTGTGTTATTTAAACTAGTTTTTTCACTGTATATATGGATTGACCACCATCAACTTTACCCATCAACCTTGTGATTTCAATAAATTCATGTAGGATTTTAGAGATTTTAGAGAAATTAAGAAACTTACAAAAAAATCTCACTAATAAATTACAATAATAACATATAATTTGATGTAAATTTGAAGTGGCACTAATAACATATTTAATTGCCAAGTCCAGTTAGTGTGACTCCCAACTAAAGCCCTATCTAATCTATTTTTACTTTCACCTTAACTAGTTTTCATCATTGTTTCATTTGAATTTTTGAAAAAAAAAATTAATAATATTACTATATTTTATTATTACTATTTTATAATTTTACTATTAATTACTTTTTAATTTTGCAATAAAAATGACATATTTAAAATAATGTTGCTGACCCTAAAACACCACTTCTCATGCAATAAAAAATCTAGATTTAAAATTGGTGATGTTTCCAGGTTTAATGTTAATTAGATTTTAATATTAATATTAATAAAAGTGGCACATCTAAAGTAATGTTGCTTGCGGTAAACCACCACTTCTAATGCAATAAAAAATCCAGATTGAAAACGGTGATGTTTCATGATTTAATATTTAGTGTACTGGGCCATCTTTGACTTTGGCCTGGCACTAATATCATATTTAATTCCCAACCCCGGTTACTGCAACGGCCAACTCTGGTTCCTGTAACTCCCAACTCTGGCCCTATCTGATCCATTTATACTTTCACCTCAGTTACTTTTCTTCAACGTTTCAATGACTACGTGGAAGCTGGTATTTTCACCCTCTTCCTGCTATCTCCTGTCATAGCAATAGACGATGATGGTGACGGTGGAATCGCGCCGCCAGATGAGGGTAAAATTATTTATCTAAGAATCCTAAAATTGTTTGAATATTGATTTACTAATCCTAAAATTGCTTGAATGTAATATTACTTGATGTGTAGACCCTGGATGTGAGCGCATGTTTAGTGGTTGTTTAAAGTCAGACTCCATTACTGATAAAGTCCATAACTGATTATGGATTCAGATGAAGTCAGACTCCATTACTATTTACGTAATAAGACGTGTAATAACGCTGCAAGGTGATGGGACGAGATTCTGGGGTGAGCCAAAATCTTATTTTCCTAATAAAATCGCTCGCTTTTCGCTTTTGAGGCCTGTGGGTTATGAGCCCACGAAACCTTTCAGAATCTTACTTGCCTAAGGGGCTCATCTTCACCTCCATTAATATCCAAAGTTACCTTGTCAATATCATTCCAACACATGAATAGGGTTTCTGGACAGTTGTTTTAATCAAAAAAAAAACGCAGCATAACAAAACAACTAATGCATCTATTATCTCCCACCCCTCATCCAGATTCACATTATCAGGATGAACGGAATAACTCTTATGTGGCTGCAATCGTGCTGGACCATTGTGTTCACAAGCATTATCCTCCTCATGCGCTTAGTCTTTGACTTCTTCTACTGTTCTATAGTTTCAGCAGTAATTACAAGTACATTTAGCTGAACAGCTACTTGCGATTCCGAGATTAAAATAATTTCTGGCTATTGTGTCTTTGGTTGCCCCAAAATTGAATCCACTCCGGACTGTTCTACGGCAGCCTCATATTGGTCCGTCAAAGCAGACAGGGCTGATGATGCTAACGACGCAGCTCCATCAAGGCAGACTGGGCGGTGGTGGCCTCCTTAAGCACAATTGATGAAAAGTACTCAGCCTCAGTGATGGGGAAGAGTTTGGGAAGCCTCGGCCCCTGCCCCATCTACCCCTTGGCCCTCTTCACTCGCACCTGTTCTCCCCCTTTTCTAGAAGCCAAAACAAATTCTTTATTCATACATTCTGTTTTAACTGAGTTTTGAACTGAAATTAGTTTACTAACTGAATTGTCCACATGGTTGTCTATGTGCCTTTTTTCTCTAGGTTTTTCATTAAGGTGTTAGGATACTCCTGCATCATACTCTCACTCCGGAGGTACAAAACTTATGACCTCCTGGTCATATGGGTTTCCTTCTTCTTAGCAATTCTACCCATTGTTTCACTTATGACCTCCTGGTCATATGGGTTTCCTTGTCCTTAGAAATTCTACCCATTGTTTCAGTTCTTCAGCAGAAGTGCCTTCATGTGAGCTGCAACAAAACCTCTCCAATAGCAAGCCCTCCCTGCTATTTGATGTCTTACCAAGCTTCTCTCCTGAGCTTAGTCTTTGGGCATCTCTTTGGTTCTCTCCTCTCGAACAGATTGAACACTTATGCTCCAGGTTTGCTGCAATCTTTTCACCTCGACAAAATAAAATAAAATAAATTTCAAGCTTACAAATCTTTAGCAAAACTGTACTTCTTCTTTCTTCTCATGCAATGCAAAAGCTCCTTTCGCCAGGAAAAACTCCTTTCTGCAGGAAATCTTTTCCCACTCTGATACCACTTGATGGGGACAAAATTCTGGGGTGAACCAAAATCCCATTTCTCCAATAAAATCACTCTTGAAACCTATGGGTTACCTATGAGTTATGGGCCCACGAAACCATTCAGAAACGCTTATCAAGATCTCACTTCCCTAATGGGCTCATCTTCACCTCCATTAGTATCCAAAATTACCTTGTCAATATCATTCCAACATATCAATAGAATATATGGACAATTGTTTTAATCTCAAAATCGCAGCATAACAAAACACCTAATACATCTCTTATGCATCTATAATCTCCCACCTCTCATCCAAATTCACATTATCAAGATGAACTAAATAACTCTTATGTGGCTGCAATCGTGCTGGACCATTGTATTCACAAGCATTATCCTCCTCATGCAGAATAGCTTCGTTTTTGACTTCTTCTACTGACTTATAGTTTCAGCAGTAATTACAGGTACATCTCACTAAACACCTACTTGCGATTCGGAGAATGAAATAATTTCTGGTTGTTCTTTCTTTGGTTCCCCAAAATTGAATCCACTACCGACTGTTCTACGGCCGTGGCCTCCTTAAGCACAATTGATGAAAAGTACTCAGCCTCATTGATGGGATGAGTCAGGGAAGCCTCCGCCCCTACCCCGTCCTCGTCCTCTGCCGCCCCTCGGCCCTCTCCACACACCCCTTTTCTCCTTTTTTTTTTTTTCTTGATGCTTAACAAAGTTTTTATTCATACATTAGTTTTAACTAATTTTTGAATTAAAATTAGTTTAATAACTAAATTCGGTTCATGGTTGGCTTGGTTGTCCACGTGATTGTCCATGTATCTTTTTTCTCTAAATTTTTCATTAAATTGTTCGGATGCTCCTGCATCACAAGGCTTTAATTAGCACTGATTTGTTAAATGTCTTTTTGTGTTTATGAAAGGCCACTCTGAGATTGTCAGATTATAATATACGTGGGCCACTTCTATGATGATAGGTTTATAATAAGTGTGGGTAATTTATTTACTGCTTGAATGTTTATTCGTGTGTTTCTAATATTTCATTTTTGTTATGATTTTTTTATTTAGATTAAGAGTGTTTATCAGTAAGATTAAAAAATTATAAATTTTTATGGGTAATTTCAAAAGTATTTTATTTTATTTGTGATTAGTGAAATAATTGAAAATATTTGTTAATATATTTGTTAGATGGTTTGTTATTTGTTATATGTTTCTCATATATGTGTTAGATATTCAAATATTTTATTTAATACTTTTTGAATGTCATATTAAGAATTAGAAAATAATATTGTGTTATTTTGTATAGATATATAATTGATATAAAACTAATATAGATTTATGTTAATTTTTTACTTACAAAGACTATTAAGAGGAATCAAATTTCTCAAGATGCAAATTTCTTTTTGAGTGTAAACTTTTAGAAAATGTTTATACCATAAGAGATTTGATTCTTGTGATCTTGGTACATTTAATATGAATATTTTTAAATTTGTTAATGTAGATATTATTTATATTTTTAAGGTAGATATTTTTTAATTTCTTAAGGTAGATATTATTCTATATTTGAGAAAAGGTTTATATCTTAAGAGATATATTATTATATATTTGAGAAAAATAGAGAAAATGTTTATACCTTAAGAGATTTGATTACTGTGATCTTCGCACATCTAATATGAATATTTTTTAATTTATTAATGTAGATATTATTTTATTTTTTAAGGTGGATATTTTCTAATTTGTTAAGGTAGATATTATTATATATTTGAGAAAATTTGAGGAAAGGTTTATACCTTAAGGGATTTGATTACTTTGACCTTGGTACATCTATTATTTTATATATTTTAAGGTGGATACCTTTTAAGTTCTCAAGGTAAATATTATTATATATTTTAAAATGTAATGTTAAGTGACTACCTCAAATATTTTATTTCTTATTTACTAGAGATTTTTTTACTTATAATTACTTTATTATTTATATATAAATATGACCTAAAATTAATGTTAATATTAAAGCTCCTTAGAAGGGTGTTTTGAGGGGCATTTTTCCACCAACCAACATGAATTAATGGACAAGACATGGCATTACACCCTACAAGTATTATTTATCACTAGACACCCTTGCTATGAGCAAAAGTTGGAGATCGCCCACTTTCATTTCAAGGTAATCGGCTACATGTTTATTTCAGGTTTTGGTTATATTGAGGATCCATGGCCACTAAATGACCTGTTCTTATTGCACACCAAAATATCACCTCATAGGCTGAAAATAAGAAATTTCATTTCATGGTCTCACATGAAATGAGAGAGGAGGTGATCTCCTACAAATCAAAACCACTTTCTTGAATGTAGTATAGTTCTTATGGTGCAAAATTTCTCCCATAACAACCATAATGACCAAGTATTTTCTCCCATGGTCTATTTGGTCTTGTTTATGAGTGGTTCTTTCACCCACCCATTTTTTGGCTTAGCACAGAGTCTTTGTCGTACACAATTTTTCTTTGGTTCTCCTCTTCAAAAGGTTTTATCTATGGTAGCATTTTCTTCTTACATTCCCTTTTACTAATTGAAATATTATAAATGTATATGCGGTTCATTCATTTTCTCAATTTTCCATTATTACCCCTACATATCATTCACCATAATTCATTGTTTTCCTATTGCTTTTCAACCATTATCCTCCCATTTGCAAAATGTTTGGTATCTAATTTCCTACTCGAGCTTCAATAATTAATATAACCCATTTGTGTTTCTCATCACATGCCCTGCTTCCACCACCATTGATATCCCATCCACCCAAAAAGGTTGCATCCATAGACCATCTAAAGTGGTTTCATCCATTTGGTAGCCCCTTTCTACACATATCCCCCTCCCAACAACCATTTTGTCTAACATTGTTCAATCTCAAGTGGTTTCTCCATATTCTTGGCATGTAATCCCTTTCCCATGAACCCACAATGGTAGTTCAATGTATGAAATAATATATGTCTCTTCTAAGTAGGTTGTGTACCTCACTCCTCCAAGTGCTAGTGAATCTCCATCACTAGGGGAAATTTTCAAGATGAGATCATTTCTTGATGATTTCATTTATTTATGATGAATTGGAGTCTAAGCATTTTTTGTTTAAATTATATGCTCTACAACTTGTAACTAATAAAGAGTGGTATAGTACAGAGGTTAAGGGAGTCGAGGAGGAAAACACCCTTGTGATTTATTAGATCATCTTCAGTGCAAGAAAAAATATGAAGAAGCATGCCCCAAAAGAAAAAATGTTGAGCTCATTCTTTTAGTAGGAGGATAAAGGCAGACTTCCACCATGCAAATGATGGTGGTGAAGGTGGAAACACCCTTATGATTTATTAGATCATCCTCCATGCAAGAAAAAATCTGAAGAAGCATGCCCCAAAAGAAAAAATGTTGAGCTCCTTCTAGTAGGAGGATAAAGGTAGACTTCCACCATGCAAATGATGGTGGTGAAGGTGGAAGTGAAAAGGAAGCATTTTGTATATACACCATCATATGCCAAATAATCATGCTTGGGCATAATATGTTGTTAGTCTATTAGAATCATTTTCCATATAGGCCACCACATGCCACACTTCCTTGTTTAGGCATAACTGTCATTATGTATATTGAGCATGTTGTACCCTTTTTTTAAATGTGTACATTTGAGACAATTTGAGTGTATGTGTATATGTATCCACGTGTGTATGAATTGAAGTGTGTTTTTACTTGATGTTGAAGTGTTATATTGTTAGGTTGAATTTGCATCTATGTCATGATAATGCAATATCACTTATTGTGAAGTGAGAAGTGTGACATGTTGAATTGTTGAAGGTTCTTGGATTGGGTTTTTAAAGACATCTCACTTATGCATATTCCTAGTGATAGACTAGTTTATGATCCCAAACAAATTGTGACAAATTTTATCCCTTAGGGCACACTTCTCCAAGCTCATACCAAATCTGAAAATCTCTTTATTACAATAATTTATGTGATATAAATATGTTTTTTATCCTCAATTTCTATCTTAAAACACTTAACAATTTGAAACCTATGTTATATAAAGTCAACATGAATAAAAAATCTTGAAAATTACATAATCATGAAGAGAATGGAAGAAGAAAAATCAAGTTTGCAATCACACAATTTTGGATGGCACTATACTTTATACATGTGTAGAAGAAATGAAATATGAACAAATTGATCACAAAATTGGTACAATATCTAGCTCTCCAAATTAGTGCAAGGTAAAATCAAGAAAACTCTAGCCACCATCAAAGATCCACAAAAATCGAGCATCAACAACAAAAATTCATCCATTGGCTTAAACACTTTTTTATCACATATACTCTGCACAATAGCATTATTTTCCTTCTCATGTTTTACCACACCTAGCCATGTTTCATCACGCAAGTGCGATGCTGCGTCACACAGGTGCATGGAAAGATGGATAGAGTCCTAGTCTCTATATATACTTATCCATCCTAGGATTTGTGTACTAAAATACTTAACCCTCAACACTTATATCAACATAAACAACAACACCTACATGGGACATAATGAAAGATATAGTAACCAACTTGTCTTCTAAGAAAGACATCACACCGTGCTCAAGACTCATCAATTTCATCTCATTATGATATTTCGAAAGCCTCACATCCCATAAGAACATGGTACTAAAATAATTGAGGGTGTTAGATCCATTCTCCATGTCTTCTACTAGGCTTAGCAATATAGTAGTAGAACAATATCCACCTGTTGAAGGCTCGAAAATGTTTGCCTCAACATGAGGGAATACCACTTGGTTGGGAACTTAAGGTAGCTCCTTTTCAGTTGGAATTAGTGGGTCCAACTAGGGATAAAGTGACGAGTTTCCACTTTAAAAAGATATAATATAATAATAGAAACAAAATGAGACTGATGGAATGATTTAAAAGCTAGAGATGATATTACTAAATAAATGTATGCTACATACTTCCTCAGAATAATATCTCTTTATATGTGATTCATAAAAGATTTCACAAAGCATGCAACAATATAGATCATTAAACACTTTATGAAAGGAAAACAAATAAGATAAACTAAATTAATTAAATAGTTAAATAATTAGTTGATTAAAACTTAATCACATATAGGATCTCTTTATCTCTTATACAATCATGAATGATACATTCATACACATCAATAGTGACAATGTCTCACTGTTTTCAAAGCATTTATATAAAGATAATAGTACCCCATACATCACTACTCTTCTCATAAAACACATAGCTTCCGTTTCAGCTTCTCAATTTGATAACTTTGGTTTTAAACAATAGTGCAAGTTTAAAGTTGTTTATCAAAAATTTAGAACCCATTTATAAATACATGAAAGGTGTTTAAATAGCCTATTAGTGTTAAAAAGAATAGTAAACTAAATAAAAGTATTCACAAAAGCTCCAAAAAAATAAGCTAAAATAAAGCAAATATAAAGATAGGAATATGTTTTAACAAGAAATTCATGATTGTTCTTCATGATGGTTTTTCATTCGTTTTGTGAGTCCACATATATCTGTCATTAGATTTAGTTGGGGGGATGAATCAACTACATGCACATCTACCCCATAAATATTGCATCACTCAAAGATGGCAGAAGTTGAGTTGTTGTATTAGAGAGACACCTCAACACTAACCATTGACTATGTGGTTTCACTAAGAAATGCTAATAACCTTCAAGGTTTACTTTTGATAAGCATTGGATTTCTTCGACCTTCTTCTTGGATGTTTCCTACCATGGCTACTTCAGTTCTTTGATATTTGTAAAGGTGTCCTTTGGGAATTCATGTATTAGATGGGCCTGCAATAGGGTATCACTCATATATTCAGTGAAGTTTGAAGCAATATTTCTAGCTTTGATAATAGCCATTTATGTTTGTTTCATTTTGATATCCGAGTTACCAAAAACGATGTCCTTTTGAAATTCTTCCATTCGAGGAAGATCAATTGATCTTACTTCATTGTTGTCTTGCCAATCTATATGCTCAGAGTTTTTCTCATCATTTCTTCATAGAAGGTCTACAGATCTGACAAATGGTTAACTAAAGAATTGCTAGTCTTACAGAAATCATGAATTAAAGTTAATATGTGACAAAAGACAATCCGTTTCTTTGTAATGAGTGTATCAAGTTCTCCTAATTCCTTTTGGACTTCATTTATTTATGGATTTTCCTTTAACCCATTAATCTTTTGTTGTAGTTGTTATACTTGTGCATCTTTTTCTTTGATTTCAAATTCAAAATGTAGTTTTAAGTCTTCTTTTTTTTTGTAATTCAATAAGGCTTTCTTGCCATTGTTGTTAAATCAGCCACCTTTCATTATGGAGATCGTGTTCTAACTAAATAATCATCTGGACTTTATCCTTGAGAAGCAGTTAAATCTTCCTTGCTATATTAATAGTAGAACTAGCATAAGCTCCTGCAAACTGTGAAAGTGTGTTGAACTCTTAGTCAGGGGCTTTTTGGGCTCCTTTCTAGATAAATTGAAAAGGAGTCTCGTTTGAAACTAATGCTTGTGCTTGTTCCATCTTTATCATTACTGCTTTATTTTTTGGACTATAAAATACATCCAAAGCAGGAATTTCTTCAATTTTTAGGACTATCTCCACAGTAGGAAATGGCGAGATAATTTCCATATCCTTAGAAACAATAGTTTATCAAAAACCTTAGCAACAATATTAATTTTTGAAGTCTTAGGAACACAGTAATTTCTAGAGCCTCAATAGTGAACGAGGTCTTCCCTTCAGTTTCTAGAGCCTGGTATGTTCTTTTCCCATTGTATTATTCACATTCTAAGTTATTTCAGTTGATAAGACATGATTAAACTCCTTGCACGCTTCATCCAACTTATTTTATTCTTTGACTATCATCGTTTATTCAACAACTACATGAGCTATCTCTGAGACTTGGTAAATAATTGTATTCTTCGAATAGGAGGTTGATGTATTTTAAACTTCATGATTTTGTTGAGACTCTCTTAACAAAATTTATGGAAAATGGGTTATTCTCCAATTACGATATTGATTGAACCTAATAAATTATTCAGGAGTTAGACATTTTGTCCCCAAATTTTCAACCACAGAATACTCTGGAACCATCTCAAATAAATCACCAAATTTATGAGGCTCACTTGAAAACTGCCTGATTCTTGCTTCCTTCATGAAATCTTTTACGACCTCATTAGGATTGTATTTCTTATTTGGAATGGTTGCAAAAGTAAAGACTTTGATCTGTTCAATATCTAGCTAAGAATGCTTGAAATTTTCCAACGTATAGGTACAACAAGAAATAGGAAAAGGAGGCCAAATAGTTCTCTTGCATCCTTGAGAACTTTAGTCAAACCATTACCAATTGTTTGGTAGGAAATCTATGACAAAAAGAGGCAAAAAATGAGGTTGGACAAGGCTGCCAAAAACTTGAAAATAAGCTTTAAGTCTCTATTAGCTTTTCCAGAGAGTCTAGGTGCTTTTCTACCAAAGACCTCTTGGGGAATGGGGAGTATAATTTCATGAAAGATTTTATAAAAATGAGGATGATACTTGGTTTCCCACACGATATCAAGGTAAACATGAATAAGGGTAGGTAATTGAATTATCCACATCAATCCTAGAGATAGGAAATCATATGAAAAACAAATAGCGTCCATGATATAGGAACTCATAAATAAAGGGGGATAATACCTCTCAATAGCATTATGCTTGTGTCAATAACTGCAGATTTGAGTAGTTCAATTATTGGACTAAATATTTCCCCAATCCATGATATAGCTATCAGAAGTGGCCTTTATTAGCGACACCCATCGCTCTGAGAATTCTTGTGTATTGGGGTAATTATAGAGATGACACATCATATCAGCAATACAAGAGAAAGGACGAACAATAGAGGCTAATGAATACATACCCCTGTCTTCACACTTGTGTTTGCTTAGGTCCCTTCTCCATTCTATGATAAGATCATCTCAGTTTAGATTCCACTGCATGAATTTCTAGACAAATTGAGTATCATACTTTTTCTGTGGTAGTGAAAAATGGCACATTTTCCTCAAGTCCTTGTCCTTGAGTGATCCAATAATTTTCTTCTTCAGAATCATAAAACCTTTGTATGTAATATCCAGATGGTCAATGACCCATCTTACCATATCTGTGCAGGGTAGAATTTTGGGACAGGAAACAATTATATATAGAAATGAATTAGCCACATCATTCCATGCAGTGGTAACATCTAGAGCAGGAGCATTAGTAGTAGCACTTGCATCTCAATTAGCCTTGGGCTTTCATCCTCGAATAGTTTGCGTCTGGAGTGAATGTAGTATCCGTAAACAATGGAGACATCTCGAGAACTTCCTCGGTAGGCAAAACCGGTTGTGGCTAAATTACAGACTTTCTCTTCGCTTTGATTATCCTTGACATTTCCTTCAACTAGTTTTTATCATAATTCACCTATAAGAAGCAAACTAGGATGAACAGAAATAACTTGTAAAACACAAAGAGTCTTATCAATTGAATGCAAGTTTTAATGAGAAATCCTTCTACATTACATCAAATCATTTCAAATCATTTAAAAACCTCGAAACTATAAACACATAGAGTGGCCATTTAATTTTTGAATGTTTGTTCACATGATGCTCACACTTGTCATTATATTAGAAAATAACTTTATTGGCGTTTCAGTATCAGGTCATATGAACATGACCTTATGACATGTGATTTCCAATATTATGTTGATTGATCATGAATGAGGATGCGGGATGTCTGATATCTCAATTTAGGGAGTTAACATAATGCAATATTGACATCCGTTATTTGACGGAATGCAATACTGGTAATTAACAGAATGGGATATCCCTATCGGCAGTTCAAAACTGGTAGTTCATTATCAGTGGTTCGCTAATGGCAATTCCTATCGGTACTCATTTTGAAATTGCTGACACTGATAAGCTGATTGCACTTCATGTGTGGTTTTTTAGTGAGACTGACCTTTTATGATATTTATGTTTATTTGCTAAAACAACCTTTAGAAACTTTGGTTATGCTTTTAAAGGTTTTTTTATGGAAATATAATTGAACATGATTTCTTCGATTTTCATATTATTTCCTAAGAACTATGAAAAGGTTCTTAGGCCTAAAAGGGGTTTTATTTCACAATATACCTTTTTAAAATATTTTCTTGTTTTATTTATAAAAAAGGGTATAAACATAAAACTTGTCCTGTTTTATTAAAATAAGAAAGGATTTATTCCTAAAAATTAAAAGGAACCCCATTATTTCTTATTCTAAGTCTACGAACAATTGGGGTTGTTGAGTACTACGACAACTGGCGACACACTCAACGAAATAGTTAATCTTTGTAATAATAAATAAGATCTTAATATTTGTCAAGAAATCTTTTCATAAAGTCAAGAATGATTGAAATTTAGATCAATATAAATAACTTTGTAGTGAAACAACACATTTTATCGTAAAGCTTCTCACAGCTTGTTATACATGAAAATCTTCATTGTGCACATTGCTTATTAATAGGTTGAAAAACTAAAGAAAAAACTATTAGAATCTTAGCATCTAGAATAAACTTATTGGTTAATGGTAGAGTCGTTGATGTGAGCACGTGTTCATAACCTCGAAAGGGTTAACAATTAACCAAAATGAACGAGTATTCCATCCATGTCCTAATAGCATTTTTGGAGGTAATTAATATTTTTTTATCTTTTTTTTATTTTTTTACTTAAAAGTCATTATCGTGGTTTGATGGCGAGATGATGATAATTCCATTCACAAGTTATAATAAAATTGAACAACTCAGCTCGTAATGAGACCTCTTGTATTATAGTGTTATGATTGTAAGCCATCATCTTGGTTTTGGTTGCCAATAGTGATAATGTCAATGTCATTAGTTTCCTATGATCATGATAAGCAGGCTCATGAGACCTCTTAACTTTTAACTTTTTTTATTTTTATTTTTGAATTACACTCTAAAAAAATTAAAATTAATGGATGGGGAGGTTTCATTTACTCCTTAAAAGTTTTTTGGATGACTATTTAAGTAAAATTGCTAAAGCTTCAGAATAATTTATCCTTTCATAAATATAACTCTTCAAAGCCAATTTACAAACAAATAGATTTTTTAAGAGTTCCAAGCAAAAATATTTCACAATTAAATGGTTGTCACATTTCAAAGTTTTGAAATAGACACAATACTAGATTTCAATGTATAGTCTTTCTTTATGAATTATTTCTTGAGCAAAATAACACCTTAATAATGAAGAGAGACTTCCAATATATACTTTCAAAAGTGTACTACTTATTATAAAACAAAACAAAACAAAAAATGTTATTTTGCTTATACGATTATTTGCATATTTTACAAGAGAACAAATGTTCTTTTCAAGAAAAATATTTTTGGAGAATAAGTCCATTAACGAGAAGATTTTCCTTCTTCCCTTGTAAATCTTGCATGACAAAAATTGATGGACCTATCTTCCCAAAAATTTGAAAGGTACCAAGCCACGGTTTTTGAAATTTAGTAGTTTTCCTTTATACTCTTGCACTTTATCTTATTTCAAAACCAAAGCTCCAATCTCAAAAAAGTTATATTTGACTGAATTTATGTCAAATGAATCTTTGACCAACTATTGATTAGGCATGGACTGGTTTGGCTTTATTTTTGTCTTCTTCCAATTTAAGGATTTGAGGCATTCCCAATTGTGGAGTGGAATAAGGCTTTTCTTCAATGAATTGAACTAGGGCCAATGAAGGTAGAGCTAAATTGGGAGGAAAAATAACTTCTTTTCCACCTACTAGATGGAAAGGAAAGGTACCTATTAAGGTTTTCTAAATTATTTTATAAGCCCATAAAGAAAATGTTAAATCCTTGTGCCAATTCTTTTGATTTTGGTTAATGGTTCATTTGACAATTGTTATAAGTGGATTTTGCTAAGCCATTTCCCTGAGGGTAGTAATTTACAGAATACTTAATTTTAAGTCCTCTTTTTAGAGCAAAATTTAGTCATTGTCGTCCCAGAAAAATAAGAAGCATTGTCAAAAATAAGAGCATTAGGGATACCAAACCTAATAATGATAAATTGATCAATGAATTTAGTAATTCTCTCAAAATGGACTAGCTTCAGAGGTATTTCCTCTACCCATTTTGTAAAATAATATGTTACAGTTAAAATGTACTTATGTTTCTTGGAAGAATGAGGAATGATCTCACCTATTATATCCACCCCCCATTGCTCAAAAGGTTGTTTGATGTTAACAAGTTGTGAAGCATAAATGCTTTCTTCTATCTTCCTGAAGCAGTTTCAGAAATTCTACATTTTTACGCATACATGTGAGTGTCTTTGAACAAAGTTGGCTAGTGATATCCAACATGTAGGCCTTTATTAGTAGTTGTATCTCCACTGTAATGTCCACTAGCTGGCCCATCATGATGTTGTTATAAAAAAATTTCTGCTTCAGATTTTTCCAAACATATTAACAAAAAAGAATCGTAATTTTTTCTAAACAAAACATCATTGATGATGGTATTGGTTAGATTTTAATCTCAAGGCTGTATTTCTTTTAAAATCTAGCTCATATGGAGCATAACCATTTTTTAAATAAAGTATTAATTTGGCATATTGAGATTCAGTGTCAACATGGAGTACCTGTGTGAGTTGAACATTGTTACCTGTACCTTCATCAATTGATGCATCATTCATTCCTATAATAAATTTGCAAAAACCTTGACCTTTAACAATTTTTGCAAGTTTTATTTCTAGGTTGTATTATTGTAAGGCAATGACCAAGTTAGCTCTTTTCTCTCCTAATTATTTTTTACGAAGTAATTGTGTAACCACTTAAAAAGGCACAATGAATTTAATATACGTTTTTAAGAGAAAATGTATAAAATACTTGATGGCTTTGCGTTATCAAACCAACTCACAAAAATATAGAAAAGATAGATGAATGCCTTAGAAATAAGCCTCTTTGAGGGAGCAACCTATTTTACATTACACAAATGAGCAATTCCTGGATGATGCAAATGATAAGACCTCATTTCTATATTTAGGAGTCTAAGGGGTCATAATATAATCAAAACTAACATAACAATAATAATGTAAGGGAACAATAATAACAATAGTGGGCTTCTAGGGGCCACAATAACAACAATATGGGGACTATATGAGCACAATAATATAATAAGGGGGTTGCACTAACAATAATAAGGGGCTACACTAGTAGTATAGGGACCTAACATGCCCCTCTTCTTCAAATTGTTTTGTCCTCAATGCTTGAGTACTTCGTGATGCTTCTATATGAATTCTTGTCCTCACATGTGGAATCTTCAGTAGGTAAGTTCTTCCACTTGATGAGATACTCTGAAATTGATCCATTTCGTAGTTGTCGATTTCTCAGTTCCGTGACTGCTTCAGGTTCCAATATCATTTTTCCTTCCTTGTCAAGTTCTCGCAATACTGTTTGAACTGGGACCTTCTCCAACTTTTGAATAAATTCCCACTCATTTGGGCATGTGGATATCTATAAGGCCTAATGTTTAGAGGAACACTTCCTCGAATCAAATGAATAACATGATCATGATCACGAATAGGTGGGAGGCCTTTGGGAGTTTCAAATACCTTGGAATGATTGTCCAAATTGTTTTGGAGATCTGGAGAAATACATGATTTCGATGTGGGATCCTCTAGTGAACATAATTGTGCAATTAAGCCTCGTTATTCTTTATTTAGAAGCTTTGTCATGCTGTTAGAGTTGATTATCTTTCCCAGTTTCCCTTCGATACCCATCAATTCAACTTCCTTTCCTTCCCAAAAAAAAATTCAAGAAAAGTTCTTGAAAATTAAAAGCTATCGTACCCAAAGATTGTAGCCATTGGACTCCTAGTAAAACATCAGCACGACCCATTGGAATGGAAAGCATTGGGCTATTTAGTACATATTCTCCCATAGATAGCTTGATATTATGGCACTTTCCACAGCAATTTATGGTTTCTCCACTTGTAACAATCACTTGACACTTTCGTGCTGGATATAGGAAGCAATTCAATTCGTTGGCTATCTTACAATGAATAAAATTATGGGTATGGCCCGAATCAATCAACACTATTACCTTTTTCTTCTTGATATGTCCTTCTATCTTGATAGTTTGAGGAATGGTAATTTCTTCCAATTCATTACAAGATATGGTCAGATTAATTTCTTGATTCTCAATGTGATCTTTCACTTCTTCAAAATTTTTATTCTTGATATGTCCTTCTATATTGATAGTTTGAGGAGTAGTAATTTTGGCCAATGCATTAAAAGATATGGTCCGATTCATTTCTTCTTTCTCTATGTGATCTTTCACTTCTTGAAACTTTTTCTTCTTGATATGTCCTTCTATCTTGAGAGTTTTAGGAGTGGTAATTATTTCCAATGCTTTACAAGAAATGGTCGGATTCATTTCTTCTTTCTCTAGGGTGGGTTCCTGGTGTATATCCTCTTCTTTTGATGTTTCTTGATACTTTTCCTCCGCCTCTTCATAATCTATGTAAATAATTTCTTCTCAGCACACGTATGACCTTTAGTGTATTTGTTATCACAATTGTAACAAAGCCCTTTTTCTATTTTTTCCTCCAATTGTTGTGGTGTAAACCTTGTAGGTTGTGGAAGACTAGGAGAAAAAACACTTCCATAATTATAGTCGTGAGTGGTGGGATTCCTTGTTTCCATAATTTAGCTTTCAATTTTCTATTTGTTTGGTTGTGTTAAGAATGTCGCATATGATAATTCAAAGGCTAAGGTATATAAAATGAATTGATCAGAAAAAATAGGAGTTGATAGAGAGGGATCATCAATTACAACTTGTTTGATTTATTTAGATGCCTCTCTTTCATTGTCTCCCCATTTGAAAAGCGAATTTTTCTTGATCATGTTTGTAATGGTAGAACAATTTGTGAAAATTCAAGGATAAATCTCTTACCAAAATTAATTTGGCGAACGAAAGATTGCATTGATTTTTGTTCTTAATTCTTTCTAGATCAATACAAATTCCATTTTTGGATACAATAAAACTAAGGAGCTTACCTTCACTAAGAGAAAAAAAAATGATTTCTTCGGGTTTAGAGAAATTCGATACCTTTTGTATCTTTCAAATCTCTTCTATAAATCATGCAAATTATTAATTCTCTTCTTAGAATATATGGTAATATCATCAACATATACCACAACAGTTTTATTAATTAAACCCTGGAAAATGATGTATGTTTCTCTTTGGGATGTAGCTCCTGCATTCATCAATCTAAAAGGCATTTTTTTATATGCGCATGTTCCCCATTTTTTTCTAATCGCGGTCTTTAATATATCCTCTGGATGAACAAGGATTTGATTATAACCTGAGAATCCATCTAGAAAAGACATTAGTTCAGAACCAAAAACTAATTGTATGACTTGTTCCATTGGTGGGAGGGGAAAAATATCTTTTTGACATGGCATATTTACATTTCTAAAATCAATACAAATACGGATATCACCATTCTTTTTCTTAAATGGTACAATATTAGGAACCAATTTGGAATGTCTTACTCCAAATATAATTTTGGCTTTTAAAAGTGTATTCAACTCACTTTTGATTTCAGTTTCCAAATTTGGATGAATCTTTCTAAGTTTTTGTTGAATGGGTTTGATATTAGGTATCATTGGGATAATGTGTTGAATGATAGAAGTGTCATAAGTTTTGAGATATTGATAATTCCAAGAAAAGACGTTTTTATATCTTTTTAATAGAAGAATAAATGCATTTATTTCTTCTGATGATAGCCCAAGACCTAAGCTATTATTTTGAGGTTTAATATGAGATCCAAGGTTAACTAGTTCAAATCGCAAAGTTCAGCTTTGAAGTTTGCAGTTGCTGACCTTTTTAAGTATGTCCTTTAAATCATAAAGATCCTCAAGTTTAACTACAGGTTTGGGTAGGGCATTTTGTTCATTCAACTTATTCAATTGTCTATCATGTTCATCCTCATCAATTACTTGGTCAAAATAAGATTCTTAAGATGTTAAAAAATCAAGGATATCTTCATCATCATTGAATATTCGTAAATTGGTGTCATTGTCACGAATGGAAGGGAGAAAAATCAACTCTATCGAAAACCTATATAGAATAAAATCTTCACGTGGGATCAGTTTAGATGCAACATTAGCCAAAAGATAAACGTTGAATTCTTTACCCTGGGTATTGGAGAAATATTAAATGTAATGAAATGTGAAGTAAGATTTTGAATTAATGACTCATATTGTCTAAGATGATTAGAAACACAATGAATATTGTTTCTAACTTGTTTTATAACAATTTCATAATCACCAAAGACTAGAAGGTACTCAACATCAAGACTTATAGCTTTATGCAATCCTTGTACTAATGCTTCATATGCTATTATGTTATTAGTACATTCAATCTCTAATCTACATGCCAACATAGTTTTTTCGCCATTAGGGCTTACCAATATACATCCAGCCCCTACACTATATTACATTTAAAACCATCAAAATAAAGTGTCCAAAATAAAGAATCATGCTTAATTACAGGTATATCTACAGTGTCAATACATTTAGTAAAATATATTTGTGAATACTTTTCAACCTAAGATGAAACATAATTTGCTAAGAAAGGGGATCCCTAAGCTGTAAATCTTCCAAATAAAGATTTCAAAGAATAATTCCCAAGGATGTTATTTGTGAAAACTAGATGCTTGTTTTCTTCATCCAAATGAATAAACAAGTATTTCATATGGGTTTCTCTATCCACCCGAATCTGATTTGGTTTCCCATTGTAAGGAAGCCATCTGTGTGACCAATCTATGGCGAAATAACCATGCTAGTTCTTAGGCTAATCTCTTCTTAAAATAAGACCATAGCATTTAGGAATATTAGCAATCAAAATATCAATAATTTGACATACCTTTGATTTGATATAATATTATTAAAACATAGTTTAATTCTCCCAACACCTTAACCTTTGTTTTTTCTAATTGCACAATTTGGACATCAGGCTTCTTAAGCAGTATGTTCAATTTGAGATAAACTGAATATGGCACAATATTTGGAAAATGACGTGAGTCTATAAGTAAATTGTGAAAAAAATTATTAAAAACCTCAAAGGTTAAAAGAAAAGGTAGAGTATGGGAGTTGGACCTAGCTCCAATTAAAATTGCATCAAAATCATCCATTTTGTATGGGGAATCACTTGGAGGCTTTCCTTTTCCATGTGAATCTTTTGCAGTTGGCAAAGGATTTGTAGGAACAACATTCAATTCTTTCAGCAATAATTTATGTTGTTGTTTAAGCTTGCTCACCTCATACACATAAATATTAGCTTTAACTTTCCTCATATCTTACACAATATCATAATCCATATCTTTATCAGAAATAACAAGAGTTTTAAATGCAGGAGGGGAACTTGAAGAGGATGGAATGGATTCAGAAGATTTAGGAGGTGATTTTTTGGTTATGCTTTTATCTTTATTGACAAGAGAAGTTGACCTCTATTTCTTATTGGATGATGATAAATCAACATATTTTTTACTCCTAGCCTCTACTGGTAGGGCTTCTCCTTCTTCTTTGTTTTTTGATGTAGTAAGAATAAAATCCCATAATCCACGTGCTTCCACCAGCTCTTCCTCTTCTGATTCTTCCATAGATAAGCTTGACTCTTTGTCTTGCTCTTGATATGATTTAGCATTAGCTATAATATTGGGTGGTTGAGATGATGAAGGCTGAGCTTTTTTTTACCATTCTAAAAAGTATTTTTGAAGAATCTGATACATGTTTCTTAATATTGATCATTTCATTTGACGTTGTTTTGAGTACTTTGTAATCCTTTTAAATATAAAGGGTCCTTAGATGGGTTCTTTTAGGTTTCTTCCATGAAAGTCTCTTTCTTTGACTTTCTCTCTTCAAGAATGGTTTTCTTCTCTAAAGCTAAAATTCTCTTTTCGACAGCTAGAGCTTCTTTCATGTTGTCACTTAAAGTGATTTTACTAACTCTATCTATCAATATCAAAATATTAGAGGAAAGTGTGGAGATATACCATTCTATTTGTACATCTTCACCAGGTTTTGAAGTTTATGGAATCATATTAAGAAATTTATTGAACCTAGAATTAAAATCATTGATTCTTTCACCTTGATTTGTTTTAAGATTGGAAAGATTGATAATTAAAGTAGTTGTTGTACACTCATTACCAAACTTGGTCTGAAATTGCACTTGAAATGTATTCCAATTATTAATTGAACTTGATGGTAAAGAAAAGTACTACAATCATGTTGATACTACAAAAGTATACAGAAAACGTCTACATAAACAATCTCCTTCTTACACCCTATTTAGGTTAATGGCCAACATATAATTATGTAAGTGTTCTTCAACTGGCATCCCTTCATTAGGATTGAAATTGGGTAACCCTCTCTTTGGATTTTTGAGTAAAGGATGAAGGGGTGCAGGCATGTTGACTACAATTAGATTGGTCTAAGGTCTGTTAGCCATTCTAGGAATTTGGTTAGAAGAAATTGTAATAGTAGAAGAGGTTTACTGTGTGGGAGAAGTATCCCCTATGCTAGTGTTGGTCAAACTAGCATCAGTTGATTGAATGTAAGGGTTATGAGAGGAAGGATTGATCGAATGGGAGGAATTTGATGTTTAGGAATGAAATAAAGGTGTTTGTGGTGGAGAAGAAGATAAAATATCATTATTAGATGATTTTGATTCAAATTTCTTAGTTTTTCTTCAGTGGGAAGGTAAGGGAAACCCAAATGGAGTAACCCCAAGTTTCTCACCTTGGGAATGAATCACAATACGAGAGGTCTGGAAAGATGGTGCTACAATTCCTTCAAATAACTCAGATTGTTGAGGCCTTTCTTCCAAATAGAAATTACTTATAATTTGTGAATTAAGGTCTCAACTTCATTTAACCCCCCAGGTAGGAGGTTGATCAGATGTCTTAGGCTGTGTGCTAGGAGATTTTGTAGCTGTTTTTACAACTTCTAGTCTAGGAGTAGGATATTCCAAATGAGATTTGGGAGTTGGGGGAGATTTTGAGGGAGAATGACTCTTTCGATAACCTTTTGATTTGGGATTAAGTATTGTTTCCATTCATAGTTGGGGCCTTCCTTATAAGCCCAAAAATGTTGAAGGCTGGAAAATCTTAGCCTCAACATCAAGGAATACCACCCAGTTGGGAACTTAAGGCAACTCCTTTTCCGTTGGAATTGGTGGATCTGACTGGGGATAAAGGGATTAGTTTCCCATTTAAATATATATAATAGAATAATAGAAACAAAATAATACTAATGGAACGATTTAAAAGCTAAAAATGATATAACTAAATAATCTTATACCAGTTACTTCCCGAGAATAATATCCCTTTATATGTGATTTATAAAATATTTCACAAAGCATGCAATAATATAAGTCATTAAACACTTTATGAAAGGAAAATAAATAAGATAAACTAAATTAGTTAAATAGTTAATTAATTTATTTGATTGAAACTTAATCAAATATAACATCTCGTTATCTCGTATACAATAACAAATGATACAATCCTAGACATCAATAGTGACAACATTTTTCAAAGCATTTATATAAGGAAATAAGTTATCAGAAATTCACTATCTATCTTAATGAAAAATAGCAGCAATATAATGATAATAGTACCTGCTACATCAGTACTCTATAAAAAAGATAACTTCCAATTAAACTTCTCAATTAGATAGCTTTGGATTTAAACAATAGTGCAAGTTCAAAACTACCTATCAAAAATTCAGAACCCCTTTATAAATACATGAAAGGGGTTTCAATAGCCTATTAATATTAAAAAAATAGTAAACTAAATAAAATTTTTTAGAAAATCTCCAACAAACTAAACTAAAATAAAGAAAAGATAAGGATAGCAATATGTTACAACAAGAAATTCATGAGTGTGCTTCAGGTTGATTCTTCATTCATTCTTTGAGTCCACATGTGTCCATCATTGGCTTTTGTTGGGGGGGATGAATCAACTACATGCACATATGCCCCGTAAATACTACATCATTGAGTGCTGGAAGTTGAGTCATTGCATTAAAGAGACACCTCAGCACTAGCCATTGACTATGTGGTTTAACCAAGAAATGAAAATAACCTTCAAGGTTTACATTTGATAAGCATTGGATGTCTTCGACCTTCTTCTTGGATGTTTCCTGCCATGACTGCTTCAGAGCTTTGATTTCTGGAAAGGTTTCCTTTGGGAATTCCTTTATTAGATTAGTGTGCAATAAGGTATCATTGACATATTCAGTGAAGTTTGAAGTAAGATCTATGGTTCTGTTAATAGCCATTTTTGTTGTTTCATTTTGATATCCCAGTCACCGAAAATAATATCCTTTTGAGATTGTTCAATTTGAGGAAGATCAGTTGATATTCCTTCAGTGTTATCTTACAAATATATATGCTAAGAGTTTCTCATCAGATTCTTCATAGAATCTGTATATCAGACAACTTGTTAACTGAAGAATCACTAGTCTTACATAAATCATGAATTAAAGTTAATTTGTGACAAAAGACAACGTGTTCCTTTGTAAGGAGTGCATCCAGTTCTCCTGCTTCCTTCAAATGGTTAGTCTTTTATTCCAGTTGATGTACCTATGAATCTTTGTGTTTGATTTCAAATTCAAATTGTAGTTTTAAATCATTAAAAATTTTCTATAATTTGGCAAGGTTTGCTTGTCATTGTTGCTCAATCACCTGCCTTTCACTTTGGAGATCTTTTTCTAATAGAATAATCATCTGGTCCTTTTCCTTCAGAAGAAGTTGAATCTTCGTTGCTTTATCAATTGTAGCACTAGCATAACCTCCTGCAAACTATGAAAGTTTGTTTAACTCTTTATCAGGGGTTGTTTGGTGTAACGTACCTCTTGAGCCTACCATGGAAATTTGTTAATAGGCCCCCATTCAGGTGAAATTGCTTTTTTATTTATCGTTAATATTGAACCTTGGTCAAGGGTATCTTTAGCCCACTAGTATATCCTTATTAACATTTATATAACAGACTCCATATTCATTATCAATTTTTACCATAGAGTGGGAGGATGTGGACTTTTAAGTTTATCTATAAAACTTGTATGTCAAATCAATATTAAGCATGATCTATTAGATGTAGGAAAGGACTAGACACAATATGCAACCCATAATATTTTTCTTGATTAATCGATTTAAAATTTATGGGCCTTAAGTTAACTCTACTATCATGGTCCTACATCATGATTATATCCTTCTTTCATCATGCATAACTAACTAGTTTTGCATAACTAGATACAAGTCTTACAAAAGGCATGGTTTAGATAACCTGGTTCTCAGATCATATACTGACAACCATTACAATTATTTTGCAATCATAAACGTTTACCGAGTTATGACACAACACTAGAGATATCATATCATTATAGGCATACTAGTTACCTTAGTCAACCTACTGATATTCAAGTTAAATTCACTGGATATATATATTCCATTTAGATTTGTTGGATATCTTATAGAGCCATATATGCATAATTAAAATGATATACCATTAATTCCTTATACCACATGGATGAACATCTGTAAAAGACTAAGGAATTCTATCCTTTCTTGTCGATGTAAAGACAATCTTAATAAATTTAATATGCATATGAGATCACACGACAGTCACATGCATTATTTAATCCATCATTTCCATAAGAGAGGTAATTAAGGCATCCATATAAATGAATTGTATGATTTAACATCCTAATAAGTAAGGATTAACATGAAACACATACCATGCAAGTGAATCTCATTAAAATAGAGGGAAACACCATTAAATCTATTAATACGCAAGAACATGTAATTCATTCAAACAT
Source organism: Pinus taeda (assembly GCA_000404065.3). Classification (NCBI taxonomy): domain Eukaryota; kingdom Viridiplantae; phylum Streptophyta; class Pinopsida; order Pinales; family Pinaceae; genus Pinus; species Pinus taeda. The sequence continues at coordinate 1,159 of APFE031433165.1, read as the reverse complement.
TCTCATGGTGAAGAACTAAGAAATCTTCTCATAAGAAAATTGGAACAATAACAGAGAGAGACTAAGAATAAACATACAAAACATTCCACACATATGACAACAACTAAAACCTCACTTGGCGAGCGGAGCACCACCACCCAACCATGAATCACCTCGGATCCCCCCGGATCCGAGGTTCTTGCCAAGGATAAACTATCCTGAATTGATCAATGCACTTGGTATTTAATACCCTCTTTCATGATTTAGTTTCCATTAGCAGTGTCCCACTTTTATGGATTTTTCCATTTTTTTAGGTCTTTTTCAAAAAAGCTCGTCTTTATCTCCCATGAGGATTTTCCTCATAAACGTTTTCCTTTTTCTCCCACAAAGCTTTTATGTTCGATGGATATTTATCTCTCATCCATCCAAGCTTATCTAGAATCACATCTAGAAGCTTCATCATGAAATATTCATCTCTATCCCATTCCTCAATGGGATTTGGAAGGAATCTCATCTCTCTTGGTGCTCCAACCTCCAAGTGATTTATTTTCTTGATTTATTTAATAACGTATTTGCTTCTCATATTACATATCATACCTATCTTTCATCAACTTAGGTTTAAAATAGTTTAACCCACAAAGGACGGTATCACACCTAGCTTTCTTGAGCTTATGTTTACAATAATTTAACACACAAGGGAGGGTTGTTACATACTCCCCCCCTTAAACTTTATATCATCCTTGGTGTATCACTGCATCATGTCTTTGTTCACATGTAGCTGATTTCTAAATCCACAGCTCTCATTGCTCCGCCATCTAATGCAAAACTTCTGTTGTACATCGGTTGCAAGGAGTGCTCCCAACATATCTCCTTCCATAGCTACGTGTAACATTGTTTTCAAACCCTCCCTCAGAAGTTATAGATGCATAAATCGAACTATAATAAATATCATGATTTGTTACTTAATATTACTAAAGTAGTTATTTCTCATTTTTCATTTTATTTGAAGAATGAAAGTTCTCTTCTCGCATTCTTCCAAGCCTTTGTGTTCTTGTCAAACACCTGCTTCTTGCAGTTTCTCTGCATACAACACATTTGTTAACATATTTTCCACATCAATATGCTTGCAATGTCATATGTTTTTAGTTCACATAACCATATATATTCATTATATATTTTC
>APFE031433143.1:0-27283 GCA_000404065.3 Pinus taeda | reverse complement strand
TCTAGCCATCCAAGAGAAAGGTGAACCCTCAATCTCGCTGGTGCCTCGCTCGCTTGATATGGAAGTTGACCATGGCAGCTCTTCTGTGTTGATGTGTAGTAGGTGGATCTTCGCTCCTCGCTATCCATCATAGGGGGTTGTTGTCCTTGTGGCTAATAGGTTGCCATCTTGTTGGTTGTTTTCTTGCGGGGTGATGTGGGTGATGATATGTTGAAGTTTTAACCCATGGTGTCGTTTTCTTTAATTCACCCTGCTGTGGTGTCTTCTTTTCCAATATGACTTCAACCACTGAGTCCTCCTCTGATGTATCAGCACCTGTAACCCTGTCTGTTTCAACCTCTGTTTGTGTCTAATTGTCGACCATCAACTGCTCATCATCTGATATGTCAGACCCTGGAACATCTTCTGCTTCAGCCTCCTTGGACTCTATCTGTTTATTAATGGAAATATCCTGTAATGTAATTTTCTTCTTTTTATACCAGAGCTTCAGGAATTTCTTCTGTACATTAATATTGATAGTACCCACGGATTCCATCCAAGGATATCCCAAAACAACATCCATAGTATCCATCTTTGAAGCATAAAAATCACCATGCAACACATATTTATCCATAGAAATCTTCAAATCCTTGTACACTTGAACATCCTTATTAGCAACCTGTGTATGTTCAATTTGTTTTGCTGGGACTTGCAATTTTTTTGCCAACTTAACACTGATAAAGTTATGCTTGCAACTAGGATTTATAGAAACAATGATCTTTTCTTTCTGAATCAATCCATGAACCTGTAATAAGGATATACCAGTAGGAAATAGCCCCTTATGTGTTTCATTCTCCTTTTTCGTAGCCCGAGACCATTTGTCTAAAAGGAATAGTTCAAATTCTACATCTGAAAGTTTGGTCAACTGCTTGTGGTCCAGTGAATTCCACCATTTTGTAGCCTCATCTTCTAAATTAAACCACAATGTATCCCTCCAACGTGTCCCATAAAAACGCTTTTTTCCCCTTATGAGTTCTTCAATAGTTATACCATTATCATTCCCTGTAAAAAATGCCTTGCTAGAGTCCATGAATGGTTTGGAAAAAAAATTCACTTTGGCGAAAATTTGAAAATGTCACAGTTTCGTCAATATTGCTCAGAATCCTTATTATGACCTGTTTTTAGAAATTGAACAATCATTCTGCATCTATCCATGTGATAGAAATCTTGATCCAGGCACTGGAATTCCAGATTTGCGCTGCTACTCTCCCGCCGTCACCCAAAATTTCTGAAAAAAGAGCTGATTTTAAATCAACGATATCTCCCTCATCCGGACTCCAATTCGACTGATTCTTTTTTTGAATTTGAGTGTTTTATCACAAATAATCTAGATATAAAATTATATTTTGTAGATCTTGCACCAGGACGTCTCGATCTGCGCCGCAAACTCGCTGCCCTGAAAAATTGTCTACAACCCTACTGATTTTTAGATCAGCGATATCTCCTTCATCCGGACTCCGATTTGACCGATTTTTTTTTGAAATCGGCTATTTTTTTACAAGGAATACAGATATGCAATTAGATTTTGCAGATCTTGAACCAAAACGTATAGATCTGATCTGCAAACTCGCCGCCCTTGAATTCCTGCAAAAAGTAAAAAAAAAAAATTCTCCACTTTTGTGCCCAAGAAAGTGCTCTGATACCACTTGTTGTAGATCTAAACCAGAAATATATTATAACAGAAATAACCCAATAAATAACAAGATCAAAATAGATAGAAATGCTTCTTTATTATCAAACCCTTAAGGTAGGGCAACACCGTACATTCACTCCTTAAGGAAGGAGAATACTCCACAAGCTATATGCCTGTTCATACAAGAATACTTCTCTTCCTATCTCTCCATGTGGAGTCTTTAGCCTCTATATAGGCCTCATACATACAATACCATGGTTTCCTCATACCATCAACTAATACCATGGGCCCCTTACATTATTATTAACTACTTGTGGTCCCTTACATGACATGGGTTAACCACCTTATTTATTACTATGGCCCATCCCATTATTACATTATTACCTTGGGTACCTCCCTCGGTACCCCATATTACCCCCCTAGGTATATTACAAGTGCCTTCAAAATTTCACTTTTGTTTTGAAGCACATTAGTGGGAAGGCAAATAAGGTTGCCGATGCCTTGAGTAGGAGATGCTTAATCATGCAGGAAAGTCAAATACAAATTTTAGGCTTTGATTATTTGAAGGACTTGTATGACATTGATGCTGATTTTAAAGAAGCTTTTGCAGCATGTAAAAATCCAGTCAATAGGGACAACATTCCATGGAAAGAGTTTATGTTGTAGGATGGGCTATTGTTCAAGAACAATCAACTATGTATTCCCAATTGCTCAATGAGGGAAAACTTGGTCCATGAAAAGCATAATGGCGGGTTGGCTGGACACTTTGGTGTTGAGAAAACACTTGGGTAGCTGAGTCACTTCTATTTTGGCCTAAGATGAAAGCAGATGTACAAAGGTACGTGAATAAGTGCAGGGTATGTCAACATGCAAAAGGGAGAAGTCAGAATGCTGGACTATACATGCCATTACCCATTCCCAACAAACCTTGGGATTCGGCGAGTATGGACTTTGTTTTGGGTTTACCGAGAACTCAACGAGGTAATGATTCAATCCTTGTAGTTGTGGATAGATTTACTAAGATGGCTCATTTCATTCCGTGTTCCAAACTAGTGATGCTACCTATGTGGCTAATTTGTATTTTGATGAGATTGTTCGATTGCATGGTTTGCCAAAAAGTATAATCTCTGAACATTTTTAGAGGACCTTGTGGAAGAAACTTGGCCCTAAGCTAAATTTTAGCTTAGCTTATCATCCACAGTTTGATGGGCAAACAAAGGTTGTAAACAAGAGTTTGGGTAATTTGTTGAGGAGTTTAGTAGGTGACCGACCAAAGCAATGGGATCATTTGCTAGCCCAGACTGAGTTTGCCTATAATGACTCACCAAATAGGAGCACAGGGAAGAGTCCATTTTGGATCTTGTACGACATGCATCTGAGGGGAATTTGTGAGCTAAGAGACTTGGGAAAGCTTGAGCATAGAAGTGTTGATGGAGAGGATTTTGCAAAAGCTATGAGTGAGCTGCACGAGCAAGTAAAACAAAGGTTGCAAGATACAAGCAACAACTACAAGCAACGAGCAAATTTACACAGGAAAGAGGCAAACTTTGAAGTGGTAGATGTGGTCCTAGCTCACCTAAGAAGAGAGGGGTTTCCAAGGAGAGAATACAACAAATTGAAAATGAAGAAGATAGGACCTTGTAAGATCCTCCACAAGTTTTCAACGAATGCTTATGAGTTGGAGTTACCTCTAGGAATTGGCATTTCATCCATTTTTAATGTAGCAGATTTGTATTCCTACACAGTTGGTGATGTGGATCAAGCTTCTGGGATTCTTGACTAGGATGAAGGAAATGAACAATAGTGGTTGAAACAAATGCCTGTGGCAAAGAGTTTAGAGGCTGAACAAATTTTGGATACATGCATTGCCAAGAAGACCGGAAGGAAAGAATACTTGGAATATCCTGGGAAGTGGAAAGACCGTTCGATGGAGGATTCTACTTGGATGGATGAAGCAACACTACAGAAAGTAGGTCATTCTGTAGAAGATCTTATAAGCAGGAGCTCATAAAATTTTTCTTTCTTGGGGAGTCTGATGTAGGTGCATTAGGTCGAGCACATAAAAATGATAAGTTATTCAAGTCAGACCAAGAGCCTAGCAATATGATGGATTGATCACATGCCAAGGCTAGAACATTTAAAAGTTTATTTGTGAAAAGTTTTTGATATTTAGTTAAGATTAGTCAGGAACATCTAGTTAAAATAAATGATTTTGTAGTTAGTAGGGAGTTAGAGCTAAGGGAGATTCCTGAACTCATTTCTTGGACAATTTTATTTTTATTTTTATTTATTTTAAGTTATTTTTCAAATTTGTTTCAATTTCAATTATTTTATTTATTTATATATATATATATAATATATATATATATATTTTATTTTTAATTTAATTTAATTTATTTTTTTTTGGAAAAAAAGAGAGGAACATTTTTAGAAAAGATTTTGGAGTGTGTATGGGGGCAGGGGGTTTTTTGTTCTCTGTGCGAGATTGAAGTTAACTGAACAACATTTCTTAGCAGTGGTTTTTTTTATCAGCAAGTCGAATTTATAAGTGTGTATGAGATATTTAATTGTATGAGCATTTGTGAGGCTTGTTACTATATTAATATATGGAGTTTGAAATTGTTTTGGTCTTTACTCTTTAATATATTTCCCAAAGAAATTACCGTGTATAGTGAGAAATTCGTGCATTGTATTCTCTCTGTTATTTACATTTAAATGAGAACCCGAAGAATCAAATTTCAGTAAATCCTTTAATCCCATGTTTTTGCATCCAAGATTGTGTATTGGAAAGAGCCATTTACGTTGCAGGTTCGAGAATACAGAGCACTATGTATTAAGCCAACAGAAGAAGGGAAATTCATAAGGGAAAACTGTCATCAAACTTGCAGGTCAATTTCTGATCAATGGAAGACAATTTGAAATTCCGCCATTTGTGTTTTGTGCAGAGCAGGGTCTATTTGGTAATTCGCGAGCCATTTTCCAAAAAAATCCTTGGTTGAGGAGTTCCGAAGTGATCTTTAAACTATGTTTTTACAGGCTGTGTGACTGGGAAAAAAATGACTTGCTGTTCTCTTGCACCAACGCCTGCGTTTGCAGAAATTGAAACTGAAGAAACGACTTGTTGTTCCCTTGCACCAACGCCTGTGGTTTGCAAAGATAGCAACAATCACTTAGCTTGACATGGTATTAGAGCCAAGTTTAGGTGCCTTTGCCTTGCTCAATGCTTGACCTTTGCTCATCAATTATGCTACTGTTGCAGCCCTCAGAAACATTCCCTCTACCACTCTTGGCAAGTTTCAGACCTCCCTGTGTCGTTTCAGGGTACACCTAAGTCAGAGCATTGATTTCCTCTTTGACCATAACACCCAAGTTTGGGCATTGATATGTAGTCAAATGTTCTACCGGTGATCTAGTGTAATGCCTGATCCCGAGTCTCGTCTTTGCCATAACACTTGAACTTGATTCTCATCTCTATCGTAATGTAGACTAACATCTCTGACCATGTCTTATAGGCTTGCATCAAAATTGAAAATTCTGCTAAGTAATGTTCAATCATCTCAGGCTTGATTTCAACCTGATTAAAGGTCTTTCCATTGTAAACATCAATGATGCTTCTAATCATTTTTGGAACAATAATCATGTTGTGGAAGTGAGTTCGTACAGGTTTTGGTTGCTCACTAGAAGGAGCTTCTAGCTTCGCTTTTCGAAGTGTCTTGATCAAAGCCACAGGTTGTCTCTTGAGCCCTTGATGGAACCTTTGACGAGCATGAGTTGGGAAAATTTTGCAAATATCATCTGAGGTCATGTCCAGAAGAGCATCGAGGTCGACCCTACAGTGCAAAAATGTCTTAAACATCCTCTTTTTGCGCTGGATGGTGGCCACATCTACATCTAAATCCACCATGGTTGAAATGGTATCAAAAGACCTTCTCACCGCCAATAAATAAACACTCCTGCTTGTTCTTGGGAGTTCTCGTTATGGTCATTAGTGTTCTCATTTTGACGGCTCATATAAAATAAAGAAGCACCCAAGAGAAATATGCAAGCGAAGGAGATGACCGCTCCTCAACGACATATCATGCTTGCTTGCTGAATAAAGTAGTTCCATGAAAACTGCAACGATTCCAATTGTGATTCCAATCACTATGCTTGTCTTATATAGAGATATTGGCACCAATATAGAGTTTGTCTGAGTTGAAGCATACATTACAATGATTTAGCTCAGGACTCTATTTAAAGATGCACTCTCTCATCTCCATCATTGGTGTAGTGCTCAACGGTGAGGAGAAATACCAAGAATGGTCTAGAAAGTTCAGGCGCACACTTACTTTTAACGAATTATGGAAAGGAATTTGTGAAGGAGAAGGTGACAATGCACCTGTCAAGCCCACATCAGACAAGGAACTAGCCATTTGGGAGAACAAGGACAACAAGGCCTATGCCTTTATTGTTGCTTTTGTAAATGGAGAGGTGAGTTGTCATATTATTTCAATTACAAATGTTTATCATGCATTGAAGAAGTTAAAAGATTTATATCACTCATACTCAAAATTGGAAGTGGCAGAGTTGATGATTAAGCTCTTCAACCTTGAGTTGAAAGACAATGACCCCTTGGCCCTAGCCTTAGAGATTAGAGCCATCATGCATGATGTAGAATCCATTGGAGTTTAAATGGAAATTACCCCCACAACGTTTGTCAAGGCCCTCTATCCTACATACTCTTACCATCTTGACTCCTTACAAGCTAAGTGCCCAACTCAAGGACATTACTTTTGACACTCTTGTGGAGAAGTTTGTTGGACATGAGAAAGATTTTGGGAAGAGGAAGACAACTTCCCTTGAAGAAGTAGTGTGCCTTACATAGAAAGAGAAGAACTAGTCACAAGATTCTCCTAAAGGAAGAGGCAGAAGAATAGGATGTGGGAGGAAGAATCACAGAGGCAGGGGGGTAAACACCATCAAGGAGAAAGGTTTGATCTACACTGCATTCATGTGATAGAAATGGACATGATGCATCCACATGCAAAATCCCTTTGGAAATAATCAAGCAAGAACACAAAGAAGACAAAGGTAAAATGCCAGATCCAGTGAAATCAAGCACTTGAATATGCTCATTACATTGTTGCCCATTACAATATTGGAGTAATTGAAGATTTGTTTCATACTTCATTTGGTTCTTGGAAAGATGCATGGCTTCTTGATACAGGTGCAACCTGCCATATGACCTTTCAGAAAGACTTCTTTGTAGACTTTAGTGACAATATAAATGGAACAATGTACTTTGTAGACAAGTCAAGTCTTAAGCCATCCAGACTTGACACCATTAGGCCTAATGTTAAAATTGGCAACTAGGGCCAAACTCCATGTGGGTCATCTTATTCATGGCTGATATTATTTTTATTAGATTCCTCTCATCGAGAGGTGTAGGATTGATCTAAAGATCATCCGATTCAGATAAGTATTTATGGAGATATGAATTTATTTTGATTATGGAATAATTATCAAGCCGACCAGCAACTCATGTAGGCTCAGAAGCCCAACAGTCGCATCTATTCAATCATCAACATTTGTGTATAAATACAGGAGGCCATTTCCTCATTTGTACACACTCTCTCATCACATCTCTCTCTCTCTCTTGCGCAGAAAAGAGGCTCTTCTCCTACTCTGCAGAAAGAGACTCTTCTCTCACACGTGTGGAAGGAAGGACGCAGATTTAGGGCTGCAACTGCAGATCCAAAGTTTGACTAGCGTTGACCATCAGTCTGCCTCTTAGAACTGTGTTGTAGGTGAATCTGGATCTCCTCTAAAAGCCGCTTTTTTTGGTGAAGGAATCAAGCCGATCCGACGGTCGATTTGCAAGATATTGTCTGCCCTAGTTTGGGACTGATCTAGGGTTTGTTGTTGCTGATGTAAATCAGATTTATGTACTATTTCTCTCTACTGATTATTGAAGATAAAGGAAGATTTGATCAAAGGGTTTCCCCCACATTGGGGTTTGTCCCTGGCTAGCTGCCACATCTTGTGTCTCTTGTCTTGGCTTGTTTTTTGTCGATCATTTAATGTTCTATCTGCACTTTACTTTATGTACATGTGATTGCTAATTTGTGGATAATAATAAGAAAGATAAGTAAACTTCTCTAAGCATAGAACATACCATAAATTGACATGGAATCAGAGCTGAGGTGAAGACAAAGCCCGAGCAAGAGAAAGAGCAATTACTGAAGAAAAGATTGGCAAGGCTATCCTAAAAGAACTATGGGGTCCTCCACACTCTTCCCTGCCGAAGACAATCTCCATGAGAAAGTTCACTATCATAGATGGAAGATGTCTCTTGATTTAACCTTAGAGGATCAAGGAGTGTTGGACCATGTGAGAGGCAATATTGTTGAGCCTCCATCGAATCCGCTACTGCCAGGAACAAATGGAAAACCGGCGAAGTCAAAACAAAGAAGATCATCCGGGACTCTATCAACAAGCACTTGGTGGCCTACATCTCCGACCTGAACACCTCCAAGGAAATCTACAATAGACTGGTGAGTTTATTTAAAGTTAATGATGCAAATCAAGTCTTGTTTCTTAGAAATAAGCTGAAGGAAATTAAGAAGGGCAAAGATGAGAGTATGCAAGCATACTTCTTAAGAATCACCAAGATCAGGAATGATCTCCTATCTATTGGGGAGATTATTACTGATAGGGAAATGGCACTCACGACTCTTGGAGGATTACTATCCGAATGGTACGTGTTCAGGACTACTCTCCTCAACAATAATGTAATTCATGGTTTCGAGGAATTAATGGCAAAATACATTCAAGAAGAAACAAGGATAGAAGAGCAAGAAATGCCCATGCCTAAAGGTCCTCCTGCTGCCTTTTCTTCTCATGCTAAGAAAAGAAATAATTCCGGGACCAAATCAAAAAGAAAGGTTTGACCTAAGGGTGGAAGAAAAGGACGATGCTACATTTGCGATAAAGTAGGTCACTATGCAAGGGAGTGCCCTGATAGAAGGGACTCACACTGGGATGATGATCAAAATCCCTCTCATGGCAATCAAAGGAATGGAAAATCTAATAGCAGAGTTAAAAGGAGTGTTGGAAATCAAGGAAGAGGACAACCATTCAAGAAGGCTAGAAATTCCAGGTATGAATCTAACACTGTTGACAATAAGCAGGATGAATATTATCTACCAGCTGCTCTATCTACCTCTGCTCCTTCGGACTCACTAGGAATTTGGCTTATTGATAGTGGTGCCTCAAGGCACTTCACTGGTTACAAAGAAGTTCTCCATAATCCGATAGAGAAAGAAACTAACCTGGAAATTGTCCTTGGAGACAATATGAAATATCCCGTGAAAGGTGTAGGCAATGTCTTTCTTAAATTGAATCAAGGTAATACAATCCACTTACAGGATGTATTATATGTACTTGAGCTCAAAAAGAACCCGGTGTCCATTTTGGCAATGGAAGACAAAGGCTACAAGGTGGCTTTCATTGATGGCAAGGTGCGTGCATGGGAAAACAATATTAAAGATGCCTTTACTCTTGGGTTTCGACTTGATTCATTATACCAGGTCGGAGGAAGTCTGCTAGGTGTCATGTCTTGTGACACATCTCAAGCCTTGATCGAGAAAACTGAAAAGAAGATCAAGATCTTAAAGACGGATAATGGGACTGAATATGAATCTAACGAGTATCATGACTTTTGTAAAGAGGCTGGCATTAAGAGGGAGACTACGACATCATATACTCTTGAACAAAATGGTGTGGCGGAAAGGAAGAACCGTACGATTGTGGAAGTCGTCCGTGCCATGCTCCATGATCAAAGACTTCTGAAGTTTCTATGGGCTGAAGCTGCAAGCACCGCTGTATATGTACAAAACCAATGCCCTCATCGAGCATTGGGTTCCAAGACTCCTGAAGAAATGTTCACTGGTAAGAAACCTGATGTATCTCATTTTAGAATTTTTGGAAGCCCTGTATATTTTATGTGCCGAAAGAGAAAAGGAATAAATTGGGTGCATCTGGAAAGAAAGGAATCTTCGTGGGCTATGGTGAAAATATGAAGGGCTACAGAATCTATGTAGCCGGTCATAGGGAAGTCGTGATTAGTCATGATGTCACCTTTGACGAAGATATGGCTCTCAGCAAGGTGGACAATCTTCCGACTTTGAGGAGCTCTCATGAAGCTGACATCAGGGAACCAAAGAAAAAGAAAAAAGGATGATGAAATGATGCCTGATGTGGAAGACCCATGGATCCTATTGATCCACATGAGCCTTCCTCTTCTAGGAAGAGGCCATCTTGGCTTAGGGGGCTGCTTGATGATGCTAAAGGACACACTGCACCTTGAGGAACCTTCCGAGAAAGTAAGAAACCTAATAGGTATCAGGAATACCTGACCATCATGAGCACGATCATACAAAATGAGCCTTCATCATTCTCAGATGCCGTCAAGCATCAAGTATGGAAGGATGCTATGACCGAAGAATATGAGTCTATTATGAAGAATGATGTCTGGGAACTACTTCCCAGACTCCAAGACAAGACAATTGTCACTTCTAAATGGCTTTACAAGATAAAGCATGCAGCAGATGGAAGTACGGAAAAGTATAAGGCTCGTTTTGTCGCTCGTGGCTTCTCCCAGAAGGAATGTATAGACCATGACGAGATATTTGCACCTGTTACCAGATATACCACCATCTGCTCAATCATAGCCCTTTAGGCTTCACAAGGATGGAACCTACATCAGATGGATGTCAAGACCGCGTTCTTGCATGGTTCAATCAAAGAAGAGGTTTACGTGGAGCAACCCGAAGGATTTGAGATGTATGATCGAAAATCTCATGTATGCAGGTTGAAGAAGGCTCTCTATGGGCTGAAGAAAGCACCACGAGCATGGTATGAGCGGATCGATAGCTACTTGATGAAGCTGGGATTCACTAGGAGTGAAGCCGATTCTAACCTTTACTTTAAGGTTGAAGATGACAAACCTCTCATACTGGTGCTGTATGTGGATGACCTCTTTCTAACAGGTGCAGACTCTCTCATTCACAAATGTAAGAGGGAGTTGGCTTCTGAATTTGAAATGAAGGACCTAGGACTGATGCACTATTTCCTAGGACTTGAAGTGTGGTAGAAGCCAGGGGAAATTTTCCTATCTCAAGGAAAATGTGGTGAAGATATTGGAAAGATTCGATATGGTGGACTGCAAGCCTGTAACTACCCTGATGGAGCTTGACTTCAAGAAGTTAAGCGGTAGTGTTGTTGGACCTGTTTTACAAAATGCCACTGAGTATCGGCAACTCGTCGGAGCATTAATGTTCTTAGTGAACTCCCGTCCAGATATATGCTTCGCAGTCAACACGTTGAGTCAACATATGGTTGAACCTCACCACATACATTGGATTGGTGCCAAGAATCTATTGAGATATCTTCGTGGCACAATTACTTATGGGTTAAGAGACACTGCTGGAGATGTGAGACTACTTGGTTACGCTGATGCTGATTGGGCAGGCAATATGGAGGACCATAAGAGCACTTCTGGGTGCTGTTTCTCCTTGGGATCTGCTTCGATATCCTGGATGAGCAGGAAGCAGAAGTCGGTGGCTTTGAGCACCGCCAAGGTAGAGTATATTGCTGCTAGCATGGTCTCCTGTGAGGCAATCTGGGTGTGAAAGCTCTTCAGTGAGCTGTTTGAATTTACATTGGATACCACCGTGATCCTATGTGACAACCAGAGTGGGATTCGTTTGTCAGAGAATCCCGTATTTCATGATCGCTACAAGCATATCGATATCAAGTACCACTATATTTGAGATATAGTGCATTGGGGAGCTATTAGGGTCCAACATATCGGTACAGATGAATAAGTCGCCGACATTTTGACAAAGCCCCTATGGAAGGTCCAATTCCTAACTTTTCGAGAATGACTTGGTGTAATTCAAAAACCCTCTGATGAGGGTCCTGTATGATGTATTGAGCTCTGGGAGCTCCGGGGGGTGCGGGGTACTTCTTGGAGCGACATATGACGAACAGGGTAAAAGAATCAAAACTTTCCCTGTGACACCCCGTGGCGACTATGTAACAGGATGATTTGTTCTCTTGTGAGGCTTGGATGATGTGTTCTCCATGACGATTGTGTAACAGGATGATTAGTTCTCCTGTGAGGCCTGGATGATGTGTTCTCCATGGCGATTGTGGATAGGATGATTCGCTCTCGTGTGGACAGGATGATTCGCTCTCTTGTGGGACAAGATGATTCGCTCTCTTGTGGGACATGATGATTCGCTCTCCTGTGGACGTGATTGATTAGTTCTCCTGTCGAGGCATCCTACCCATGCAGTCTGGGACTCATGGGAAGTACCTCTCATCTGATCAATGAGCAGGGAAACGAGGACAGGGACCATAGTAATATCGATGGACGCATTGCTGTATCTACTATACTCCCTATGCTAGGATGACCTTCATTGATTTGGGATCAATGATACTGGTTTGGGACCAATGGTAGGAGTTGTACCCACTATGACACTGACTTTGGGTCGGTTGAGGATTGGTCTGGGACCAGTGGTAGGAGTTGTACCCACTATGACACTGACTTCGGGTCGGTTGAGGACTGGTCTGGGACCAATGGTACACACTCTGAGACTGACTTTGAGTCAGTATGATACATCCTCGATCATTTCTTTTTCTTCATAGTTTGGACAAAGCAGAGTAGAGCAGAACAAAGCAGAGCAGAGCAGATCAGAACAGGGTAGAACAAAACAAAGCAGAGCAAGCAGGATAGAGCAGAGCAGAGCGGGGGTCGAGCTGTATAGGGCAGTGCATTTGATGGATGAATAGTAGCCACTGATAGACGAATTGCAGATGGAGTTCTCCCTAGTTGAGAGGGAGTGTTAAAATTGGGCAACTAGGGCCAAACTCCATGTGGGTCATCTTATTCATGGCTGATAATATTTTTATTAGATTCCTCTCGTCGAGAGGTGTAGGATTGATCTAAAGATCTTCCGATTTCGATAAGTATTTATGGAGATATGAACTTATTTTGATTATGGAATAATTATCAAGCCGACCAACAACTCATGTAGGCTCAGAAGCCCAACAGTCGCATCTATTCAATCATCAACATTTGTGTATAAATACAGGAGGTCTTTTCCTCATTTGTACACACTCTCTCATCACATCTCTCTCTCTCTCTTGCGCAGAAAAGAGGCTCTTCTCCTACTCCGCAGAAAGAGACTCTTCTCTCACGCGTGTGGAAGGAAGGACGCAGATTTAGGGCTGCAACTGCAGATCTAAAGTTTGACCAGAGTTGACAATTAGTCTGCCTCTTAGAACTACGCTGTAGGTGAATCTGGATCTCCTTTGAAGGCCACATTTTTTGGTGAAGGAATCAAGCTGATCCGATGGTCGATTTGCAAGATATTGTCTGCCCTAGTTTGGGACTGATCTAGGGTTTGCTGCCGCTGATGTAAATCAGATTTATGTACTATTTCTCTCTACTGAATTATTGAAGATAAAGGAAGATTTGATCAAAGGGTTTCCCCACATTGGGGTTTGTCCTTGGCTAGCCGCCACATCTTGTGTCTCTTGTCTTGGCTTGTTTTCTGTTGATCGTTTAATGTTCTATCTACACTTTACTTTATGTCCATGTGATTGCTAATCTGTGGATAATAATAAGAAAAGATAAGTAAGCTGCTCTAAGCATAGAACATACCATAAATTAACACTTAAACTACTTGGACTTCTTGACTTTCTTCTGCATGATGTACTCTATCTTTCAAAACTATGGAGAAACTTGTTGTTCATTGTTCACATTTGCCAGCAAGGACACTCCATCCATATGTTTGATGGCAAAGTAGAGATAAGAAAAGAATTTGACAACACAGTTGTCATGACTAGAATAAAGGAGGAAAGACTGCTGAAGCTACAAGAAACATCTGCTCATGCACAAAACTCTAAATGCAGTTCTTGGTACAGTGAAGGTACATTGCCATCCAGTCTTCTATGGCATGCAAGATTTAGACATCTTAATTTTGACAATCTTCGTTTGTTGAAAAGAAATGGTGTTTCTGGTTTGATAACTATTCCAAGGAAACTGAAGCAATGTGAAGCTTGTATCCTAGGAAAACATAACAAACAACCATTTCATGATTCTGCTTCCAGAGCACGTAGAAAGCTTGCACTGATTAATTTTGATCTGTGTGGCCCTATGCTTGTTCCTTTTGCAAATGGAAATAAATATATGATGACCTTTATCGATGACTGCACTAAGATATGTTGGTTGTGCTTGTTGAAAAGTAAATTAGAAGTTTTTGAAACCTTTAGAAATTTTCTTGCATGGATTGAAAATGACGCACAATGATATATTGGCTCTCTTCTTATTAGTAATGGAAACTAATATAATTCTAATGAATTTGAAAACTATCTTCGCCAACATGGGATTCAAGATCAAACCATTGTTACTTACAATCCTTAACAAAATGGTGTAGCTGAAAGAATGAATAGGAATATCTTAAATATGGTTGTAAAGCTAATGTTTTGGGATGATGTAGTTCTATGTGTGGTATATGTCGGAAACAAATGTCCATCTCATGCTCTTAAAAACAAAACTCCTTATGAAATGTGGTATGGCCACATTCCTTCGATAAGGCATCTCATGATCTTTGGTTCCACCTACTATCCCTTGATTCCTAAGGAAAAAATAAGCAAGCTTGATGCAAGGAGTCAAAAATGCATCTTCTTGGGGTATTCAGACACCACCAAAGCATATCGGCTTTATGATGAGGTAAATAAGAAGTTTATATTATCTAGAGTTGTGATTTTTCTTGAATCTTCCAAGATTGACAATACTATTGAGCGGTAGCTTGATTGTTTAGATAGATTCAGTCATGCAAAAACTTCTCATGAATTTGGTATTGAGTTTCCACATCTCTAAGGGGGCATCCCTATCTTATATCAATCTATGGAATCTCCTTCTGAAGCATTATATCCCCCCTCATGAAGCTTCGACCACTGATTTAAATCAGGAAGACCCTTTGAGTGATGTGATTGAGAGGATTGGAAGGCCAAATCTTGATGTAAACCCATCTCAATCAACAAAGTAGCCTTGACTATGTCAGAAAGGTCCCCCAAAATGGCTCACCAAAACACTTGAAAGTGTTCACTTTGATGAGGTTGGAAATATGAGAACTCGAAGTTCCACTAGACAAAATCGAGGTGATGTAGATGATTATGATTTTGTTGATGATATGAATGTTTCATATGATCATGAATTGAATTTGTTCATTAATTTGAACCAACTTCCTTTAAAGAAGTTGCTTCTCATGATGAATGGAAAGAAGCATCGCAAAAGGAGTATGATGCTCTCATAAAGAATGGAACATGAAGCTTGTGGACCCTCTATTTGGAACCAAACCTATTGGATGCAAGTGGGTCTACAAGAACAAGTATAAATCAAACGACTCACTTGGCATGCACAAAGCAATGCTTGTGGCAAAACGATTTGCACAGAAAGGTGTTGATTATGAAGAGACCTTTGCCTCGACAACAAAATGGACCACCATCTGAACTCTCTTTGCCTTGGTACCTCAGAATGGATGGAAAGTCCATCAGATGGATGTGAAGACTGCTTTTTTGAATGGAGACTTGAAAATGTCTTCATGTCTAAACCAGAAGGCTTTGTTGTGAAGGAACAATAACAAAAAGTATGTAAACTCATCAAATCCTTATATGGCCTAACACAAGCACCGCGAGCCTGGTATGAAAAATTCACTAAGCATCTTCTGAAATTAAATTTCAAACAATTTAATCTTGATGACGTATCTCCATTTGTCAAGAAAGTTGGCAAAACTGTTGTTTATCTCGTGGTATATGTAAATGATTTGTTGATAACATGGAACAATGAAAACTATATTGCATCCATAAAGAAATAGTTGAAGGAAGGATTTCAGATGACAGATTTGGGACACCTTCACTACTACTTGGGCATTCAAGTGACCCAACATCGAAGGTATATATTCCTCTCTCAATAGAAGTACATTGGAGAATTGTTGAATAAGTTTGGCATGGCTGAATGCAATCCTTTGTCCATTCCAATGGAACAAAATTTGAAGAGCTCATCTAAAGAAGGAAATGAACTTGAGGATGCAACTAAGTATAGACAGTTTGTGGGAAGTCTTATCTACCTCACCACTACTATACCAGATATTTTGTTTGTTGTTGGAACCCTTTCCAAGTTAATGTAAAAGCCTTGTGAAGGACATTGGTCTGCTGCAAAAAGAGTTATAAATTAGTTGTATGGAACTCAAGACTTTGGACTCAAATATTAATAGGTGGATGAGTTTAGCGTGATTGGATATTCTGATTCAGACTTTGCTAGAGATATAAGGAAGATGGAGTGTCTACTTTAGGTTATGTTATGAGTCTTGGATCAGTAGCTATCTCGTGGAGGTCACACAAACAACCAGTTCCAGTAGATTCCACAACCAAGGTTACTTGGGAGCAGGAGCGAAAGCAGGGAGCGAGAACGGGGAGCGACATTTTCAAAAGCTCCCCGGTTCAGGAGCGAATTAGGGGCAGATTTTTATATAATATATATTTTTATATATTTTGATGCATATATGTCAACAAAAGCATGTAGAATGATGAATTAGATATAAAAAACATAAAAACATAGATTGAAACATATAACATCAATCGTCTAGAAGTTTTAATCCTCATGAACCATGCCCATAAGTCAATAACACACAACATATCGAGTCTCATGATTCATCAATCTTAGAGTTTCAAGCTTTCAAAATTCAATACATAATATTTATCATCATTGATCACCAAAATGATATAAAAATTCTAATATGAAATGAAATGAAATGAAACAACTTTCAACTTTCACGAAACATCATATTCATAATTCATTACCAATGAGTTATAATTGCCAATTTCAAACTTCAAACTTAAATTGTCATATATTGTTTACAAAAAATATCCTAATAAATATGAAAGAGTCAATAGTTATAAAAACTACTAAAAACTACAAAAGACAAGTAAATCTATTATCTATTGCTAATGCTTGGGCCTCTTGCCACCACGAGAAATGTCAATTTTTTGAGTCTTGTTGGAAAATCAAGATCTTTGTCATTAATATCACCCTCTGAGCATTAATATCCAGAGGTATCTTTGTCATTACCTTTGGATTTGTATAGGGACCTTTGTCATTAATATCACCCTCTAAACATTAACATAAGATAGAAAAAACATAGCATGTTAAGTCAAGATTTTGTTTGAGTGATGGGTACATTT
This sequence comes from Pinus taeda, assembly GCA_000404065.3. Taxonomy (NCBI): domain Eukaryota; kingdom Viridiplantae; phylum Streptophyta; class Pinopsida; order Pinales; family Pinaceae; genus Pinus; species Pinus taeda. Next base: position 10,317 of record APFE031433143.1, on the reverse strand, counting down.
TTAGTAGGATCATGATAGAGGAGTTCGACACAATCTCACTAACATCAAGGTACATAGAGGGATTGGTGCTCTTGGTTAAATACGAGTTCCATACCTAATACATGACAAAATCCAATGGAAACATTGCAATCCCCCCAATCCTGAAATCATGAAAAACTGATTAGTCTGCTAGATTTTGAATGAGATCTAAAATTTTACTTTCTCCATATGAAATCCAATGAGGTCAGAACCACTCTCAAACATCCTAAGTCATTTCATGGTAATGTTAAAAATTTAAGTAAAATGATGAAAATGAAGATTAAGGAGAATGCCACTTTCACTTTAAGAATTTAACATTACCATGAATCACATATCAATGCTAGGGCCGTAGGCTTGATCATTAGGCTGCCTCACTCAAAAATGATTGTTTCTTTGAAAAAAATAGCATTTGGAATGTTTTTGCAAAAAAGGCTAGGGAGTGAAAATTGCGCTCTCAGGGTCTCTCCCGAAATTCGCTCCCTGCAGGAGCAATTTCGGGAGCGTGCTTCTAGGGTTGCTCCCGAGTCGTGCTCCAGGAGCAAGTTTGAGCGGGGGGGGAGGAACTTGCTCCCCTGCAACCTTGTCCACAACATATATATAGAATATGGCAGCAGCTACAAAAGCAACCAAGGATATGGTGTGGTTTAGGAAAATTCTTGAAGACTTGCAGGAGAAACATGTGAACTCTAATCCCCTTCTGATTGATAATACTTTTGCAATTAAATTGGCCAAGAATCCCAAATTCCACGATCGAACCAAACATATCAACAAAAAGTATTATTTGACTTGATATCATGTAGAGGCCAAGACTATTCATCTACGACATTGTTCCACAAATGAACAAATTACAGTCATCTTCACGAAAGCACTTGGAAGAGAAAAGTTTGAAAGATTCACAATGATGCTTGGACACAAATACCCCTTCAGATTGGGGGGGGGGGGGATGTTAGACACCTAATCCTCAGGGATTGGGTGAGCAAATTGTAAATATGCAAATAGAGGAAAATGAAGCGTTAAAATAGGAAGTGACCTTGGAATATGAATCCCACAGGTCACACCTCTTCATTGTTATTTGTTGGTGCTTTTTTTAATACAAATTAATACACTTTGGGAGTTATTTTCCTTGGCCTGACATATACAAAGAAGTATAAGCAATGTAATGAGGTATTGTGAAGAGTGTTGTAATTATAGTAAGCATTGCTTGTGGAGTGGTTTCCTTATTTAATGAATAATTCATGCTGTTACCCTACCTCAAGGGATTTCTCTACAATTCTTGTGTTCATGCTTTTGTGTGAATGATTTGGTTTATTGTTAAGTTAAAGGTTTACCTTATGCTCTATTGTCAAATCTATTATAATGTAATGTAACTCAATAGATCTGAAAAGAGCATAAGATAAAAGCTTAACTCAAAAATAGACCAAATCATTCACACAAAAGAATGAACACAAGAATTGTAGAGAAAACCCTTGAAGTATGGTAACACCAGGAATTATTCTTTAAGGAAGAAAGTCCACTCCACAAAAAATGCTTGCGACAATACAATACTCTTCACAATGCCTCATTACGTTGTTTATACTTTATATAGTACTATCTACCTCCTAGGAACATTATAGATAATGAAATTACCATGTGCCTCCTTCGAACATTCTAGAGAAGGAATTTTCTAGTAGATGGTATCTTTTACTAGTCTTTTTACATTTATTGCTTTCGCACTACTATATGGGCTTTATTTACTAGGAATGGGCTGCATACATAGCAATACATGGCCACCTATGTATTATTATTTCCATTGAGTACTTTCGTAGGTACACCATATTACCCCCTTAGGCACACTACATAACATTACCAAAAATTTATATATATAGGCCCTAGGATAAATATATTGAATACAAAAATATAAAATAATGGATAAGAATAGAGAAAACAGGAAATGAGTCTACTTGTAAAAGGTTTGGGACATTTCATCAAGTGGCAGAAGCAGGGTTTCCAAGTTGGAAATGGAATTGGGCATGATTGAGTGTTGAAAAGTGTTAGAAAATGTAGCTACCGTTGCAGATGGTTTGCATGGCTATGGCAAATACTATCCACAAGATTGAGGATGATATATAGAAAAAAACGCAGTAAAAAATTGCATTTAAATTTCAGTACCAGTATGGTCACACAGCACAACTCACTTGGCAGAATTCTAGTGAAATTATTTGAGGTATTATTTAAACAGTAAAGAGCTAACAAATTATACCTTTGAAATGGAAATTGATTATGGTCTCATTGCTCGTTTGGTAGCCAATTTCAATTATAGGTGATAGGTACCAAGGTACAAAGTGAGTCCTGACTCCTCTGTGGTGCTATCTTTGAAATTTATTTTAATATAGTTATCTTTGATCAATAATTTTCTTCTGCCGACTAGCATATATGATTCAAAATGTAGTTTTATGGTCTTAATTTTGAAGATAAGTTTCTGCAAGAGTATCAGTAGGTACAAGTTTTTCCACAGTTTTTCATAGAGTAAGAGGTTTTTTGAAGTTAGTAAAAGAAACATTTTGAAGTTAGGATAAGGTCCATTTAATAGAAATTGTTATCTCGCACTATTTAAGACATATACGCACTGATATTCTGCAAATAAGGTCTTTGTAAGTTTTGTGAAAGAGAGCAGCTTTATTTTGCAGTCATTTGTTACCTTGCCAATTTTGGTTCTTTTTGATTCCATTTGTATATGTCAATGGCAGCTTCCAAACGTGTGAGGTTCAAGACAACAGTGGATGCTAGCACAAAACAAGTTGTAGATGCCATGCAAAAGATAGCATCTCACATTGTGAATCCTGCTAAATTTAGCAAGGCATCGAAGCTGGCATTGCAGCTAGTGCAAGCAGGAAGTGTGAACACGGAAACCTGTGATCATTTTTTTGAGATATTGCAAGCTGCAATGTCTTCACCATCTTCCTGTCATGATTCCACATTGAGAGCAGATTATCATGAACTGTTCGCTGCAGTACAAGATATACTTGATGTAAGTTCTGTTGGGTGTTTTACATGATAGTGTAGATTTCACAAAGATGTGGGCAGGGTTATGAAGCAAGTGTTTAGTAGAAATTTAAAATACCATGCATTTTATGCTTAGTGAAAGCCACAAACATATTTAATCTGAGTGGTAATTGGCTGGTTCTGTTTCTATTGAGGTCAGTGTTTTAATAAACAGCAGCAGAAGCAATTGGAGACTTGGATTATACGTGCTCAAGTGGGAAATGATCTTTTCACCGATGACAGCTTTGTGGTATGTTTTGTTATCATTTTTCTATTTCTGATGATTTAAAGCAATCATGAGAGCATTTATAGCGAAATGCTAAAGTCACAATTTACAAATGCCTTTTTTAGTTTTGATGCAGAATCATATAATAACTCTCAGGGCTTTTTATTTCGAGTTAGTTGCTTGTCTATACATTGTTTACAGAAGAAAATACATTCATTCTCAGCTGAGGTCAGGCAGTTCTCGTGGAGGCTGCACCTCAGCTTTCAAAATATATGTGTTTCTGTCTGAACTTTGACTTTTTCCAGCACTGGAGGAGTGTTTGAAATAAAAAGAACAGACAAATAAACAGACCTAAGGCACATGATACGAGGTCATGGAAATGTGAGTATCTGACATGAGACAAGTCGACCCCGGAAACAATATTAAAAAAATAGAAATTACAAATAAGAAAATGAAATATAGATACAAGGACCAAGGATCCAATTTTCTTAGAAAATAAAACATTTACAGAACATATGGATCCCTTCAAATCTCAATTATATATACATGTGTGTGTGCGCGCGTGTATTAAAAAGCTAAAAATTACAAATACAAAAATAAAATATAGACATATACAATTTTTTTAGAAAATAAAACATTTACAAAACACTTGGGATCCCTTCAAATCTCAACTTTATGCTTCACCTGCACAGTGAGAAACCATAAAAGCTCTTTCTGTAGAGCTGAAAGTGAGAACATAGCAAAGGAAAAAGGTTTTTTCTTTTAGAGTCAAACAGTTAGGACACATCTAGGGCACCTGTCCCAGCTTGTCATATGTCTGTCATGCATGATACAGACATGGAACCCCTGGCGGCTGTGTCCTTAGAAAAAGACTAGACATAAACAGGTACCTGTAAAAAACCTGAGATGGCCAGAACAACAAGATGTCCTTTAGAATTTGTGTCAACATCAATTAGCTCAATTTTGTTGCTGGTTCTGTCCTTGGGGTGGGCGTTCTTCATATTAGTGGTTGACGCTAACATCCTCAGCTTCCTCTGCATCCTCAACACCATCCTCCTCACCATTATCATCAGCGCCTTCACGACTGCCCTTAGAACCATAGATTATCTTGATGAAGTGGTCATAATGACTATCCAGAGCATCCAGTCTGTGTAGTATATCCTTGCTGATATTGCTTCTTCCTTCCATAGCACAGGCTATGGGATACTTAACATGCGAGTATAGGTTGATGGTTTTCATGTACTTGGATTCACAGGTTCTAGAAAACCCAGTGTCCAGTATCTAGAAGCCAAATTCTCTGTCAATCATCTTAGTGGGAGTTTAGCGATGCTTCACTCGGACCCTGTTCTCCATAGTCTCCATCTTCGCTTTAATACTGTTTGAAAATGCTGCATATAAGCCTCAGCAGAAGCTACTGTATAGCGAATCGCCCATGTCACTTTCAAAAGCTCAGCTCGCACTGAATTTGGACCATTGCATTGCTGGAGATGAGCACACCTAGTTGGCCTTTCTCCTCCCTCTTCACGATTGGGCACCACACCAGAAGTTGGGCATTGCCTTGCCTATTGTCTGCCATCTTTACCATAGATTGAACCCACAAAAATTGCAGTTCCTCATCTGCTAAAAACTTCAATCATCAAATCACCAGTTTGCAATATGAAGAACCAAGGATGAGAGTATCTCGCTTCATAATGACGAGGTTCAATTCAATTAATGGAGATTTATTGATGTTCTTCAGCAATGGATTAGCTGTCCTGCTTTTCAGCAGTCGACCTCAGGTTAGTTATGTTTGGCCTAGCCTTCTCATGCTGGTTAATCCCCTCCCTACATGCTATCCTTGCAGGCTGTCAGCTGGTGGCTAGCACCTCCCTTCTCCCTGAGACCCTTATGGGGATTAATAACTCTCAAATTGATTCTCCTAACAATGGTTTGAGAATCGAGATCAATGGGAAAAAACAGTCTGCCTGCAAATAGTTTTCCAGTAGGCATGATTAGGTCATTTGTTTACTGTTATAATTGCTCTATAATTAACCACTTCAAAATTTGGTAGAAAATCTTTCTATCTTTTTATACCATAATTACTTCTTTGAGCATGTCCACATTATTTTTTTTTGACTTTCTTTTTAAACAACGCTTCTAAATTCTAATTGTCATCGTCATTTTGCTGCATGCTGCTATTTTGAGTTTTAATAATTATGGTTGTTATCAACTTCTCTACGATATTTACTCTTTAGTATTTTCTTTTGTTGGTATATATGGTTTAGTTTTCCAAGGCTTCTGGAAGAGTAAGACAAGCAATAAGTTCCTTACCGGAGGCCTCACATGGAGATGATATTGTTGAAGAAACCGTGGTTTCCTGTGGAGAAGGACAAGATGGCAATATTGCAAATCCAGAAATTGTGGGAGACGAAAGGGCCCAGGAATCAGAAAATCACTCAGAAAAACAGGATCTGCCTATTGTAGAGGAAGTAGAGACTGATCCTTTTGGATTGGATGCCCTTTTTTTGAAATCATCAAAAAAGGATGAAAAATCCAGAAAAAGAAGGGATGAGGCAGCTTCAAGCAAAAAGCTACAAGATGATGCTGGAAGGCTTTTAAGAGAGCACAGAGAAGCATTGATAGAGTGTCTCAACATTGCAGCTGGCCGTTACAAAATTCCATGGTAATACACTTTACAGTTTCTGATTTCATTCACTTTGTATCATTATATAGTTTTTAACTTTTTGTGTTTCTAGTATTTTGTACAAGTATTAAAGCTACATTGACAACTAATTGCACTTTCCGTTGGATTTTTTGTTTACATATGTTGGTGTTATGAACATAAATATGTATAAAATATAAATAATAAGAATAATTAATAATGATGAAAAGACATGTCTCAAAGGATATGGCTGTTCATGAAAGGGCATTCCATTTAGTATATATATATGGGGCTCTCACTTGTAACCATATCATATGATATATCATTTGTACTAAAAACATTTATATATATTATTATTCATCTTTATGGATATTTTCATATTCCACATTTTTTGGATATTTTATTGGTAAGCCATATTTGGTTATCACATTCAGTATCAGAGCCAAATTTCTGATCCTGCTTATTGACCATAAATTTTTTTGTCTCACATACAAATTTTAGAGCTTCTGTCTCAGGTGTTTAACCACCATTTATGTCTGAAATTTCCACTGCAAAGTGAAATATTCCATTTCAGAGTCAAATCTGATCCCAACCTTTGGCCACAGTTTTTTCCAGACATGGTTTGCTTTGGCTCTTAGCCGCCCATTTACTTAAGTTATCAGAGTTTCTACAATCTATAGGTCATTGACCACAATCAAGCCTTGGCCATTCTAAATCCAGAAATGCCTTTGAAGGAAAAAGTAATTCTGCTGCAAGTTCGAAGAAACCAGATATTGAGGAGTTAAATTATTCAAAGAATTAGCTAGAAGAAGATAAAACAAAGTCATTTCCATTAGCTATCAAAACAATGAAATTACAACACCATAGAAGGAATTTATGAATGAGAAAGAGTACTCTGCTGCCAAATATTACTGTTAAGATAAAGGGCATAATTTCGAAAGTAAGAAATAATTATTAGACTTAAGCATATTGAGACGCACACCACACAAAGCACATTGCATTTGTTGCACATTTTGTGGTAATGGGCGGGGAATACAGAAGTAATTCCACCAATTAAGTCAGTGGGACAGCAGCATCCAGCATGGGTCTATCCACTATTTATGCTACCATTTCTGTGTTGAATGGTCAGGAGTTGGGATTAGATATAGATCGTTCCTCCCTTGAACTCCATTAATTCTGTCCACAAGAATTTACAGTGCTTCCACACTGGCATTGTGTGAGGATCTATAACATCTTGCAAATCGTGGTCGATAATGTAATTCTACCTCCTTTCTATCACTCGTAAACAATAGGGACCCCTTTATGCATTGGGAGATAACACGGGCATAAGAATTGTTGGCCATCATAAATTGTGGGTAGCAGAGACTAAATTTTGCCGCACAGAAGGGTATTTGAAATACCTCTGACATAAGTGCTGTCCAAATAAATTTTGGAATGCAGTCATCCAAAGGCTGCGACTTTTTTTTTCAGGAAAGAAAAAACTAACAAGTTTTCTTTTGAGTAAAAAGCTGTTTAGGTAAGCCTGATGGGGCCTATAGTCAAAACGTGGACTGTAAAACATAGAAATTCTGCATTTTATGAACATCATCCAAAATGTCTGTGACTTACTACATGAAATAGATGAGACAAATTTTCCTTTTGTAGATGTGCCACATGCTTTATATAAAAAAACTAAAAATACAAATCTCAGTCTAACAGCTAATATAAGCACTAAAGTCCATCAGGCATATATTAATGTAAAATCAACAGATCAGGATCATGCCCATGCTTTGTAGAGTATCCTGAAAGATAATTTTGTAGTGAATATCACCCATGTGATGCCGATGTACCTGTTTTGAAAGAGCACGAGCCACTAAATTTTGTCCCTTGTGAATGTGAGCTCTTTAAAACAGTTCTTTAGATCTTTTAATCCAATTGCATAGTAGCGGAGGGGTGAAGGACGAGCAATCATTGACCTGATATATTGTCACTTTTGAATCATTGAATACAAACAGCGTGTCCAGATGGAGCCATCTTGTATAATATAATAGACCTCATAGGGCTATAACTTCTGCCCAGGTATTTGTGCCATAACCACGATTCCAACTGAGTTGTATATGGAAATCTTTAGAAAAGACAATTTGAGCTCTGCATCCACTTTCCTGTAATTTTGCAGCACCGTTGAAGAAACCTGCAATGAATTTGTCCATGCAATTTATGATTTTAGAGTTTGAGTCATGATTTTTTCATGGCATAGGACCATATTCTTTGAAATAAGCACAGATGTAATAGCAAATCCTGTCTAGATCATAAGACTATTTATCAAATATAAGGGCATTTCGACAACGCCATATTCCCCAGAAGATGAAAAAGCAATGTTACCAAACTCAGAATCAACAATAAATCAGTGAGGCAAAAGAGTGAAGTGTTTTAATCGGATCGGGAAAAAATCGGTGAATTCAATAAATAAAAATATACACATAACATTTTTCATTGATATTCAATAAAGCCATGTCCAAACAATGCATAATATCAATAGATGTCCAAACTATCATGAATGTGGAAGTATCTCATATATGTTACGAGTCCAAATATGATCCAAAGTATTGAGCCCTGACTCCTAACTAGTGACTACATAGAACCAGAAGTATCTGCTTCTAAATGTTTATAAAATACTGCATACTAATCAGTAAAAAACAGTAACTGAAATCTCTTGATTGCTATTGAAATGATACGATAATGGTTTGGTACTGAAATCTCTGACAGAGCACATGCTGAAGCCAACACTGGAGCACACTGCATACTACGCCTCTATTACACGACGACTCTATTACGTGGAGTAAACTGAAACTGAAATCATGCCTCTATTACCTTCTCGGTGTATGAGTTGTGGGCATGACCAGTGAGAAGTGAGTTACGAATTGACGTTTAATTTTTAACCAACTATACCATGCAACGAAAAATGCAAAACCCTAAAAGTTAAAACCGTGCTTGCTGAGTTGAGGGCTGAAAATCCTCCCAATTGCCTAAAATTAATCGGTGAGTCGCAAGTCAAACTCATGTTGAGCACGAGTCAAACTCGGTCAACGCGAGTTTGATTCGACCAGAGTTGAATCGGATCGTTTGAGGAAAGAGCAGAGTTTGAATCGCGATTAATCGCGAGTGGTTAGAGATTCATGTTTCACTGTGAAAAAGGGATGGTCCTGAACTCCTTGCAATTGGTCTGCCATAACTGAATGCCTAATTCTATCGATGTGTAGTCCCAAGAAACAGCTAAGTGATGAACCTGATCCCATATGGCCTTGGCAGCAGAGCAAGATATAAGTAAATGAAAAATTACTTCATTTGTTTCCTTGCACAAACATCTGCCAAGCCCTTGAAAACCCCTTTTACATAGCTTTTCACAAGTGAGGATCTTGTCTTGACTCTTGCCAGCATTGTGCTTTGATCTTGTGGAAAGATAGAGCTGTTAGTCAAGGCCTTGCTATGTGACAATGCTGATTGATATGATGCTATACAGATGGGTTCCCAATCCAACTCTTCTTATGAGAAATTCTTCAGATTGAGAATGACCAAGTACCATTATCCCATATGGCCTTGGCAGCAGAGCAAGATATAAGTAAATGAGAAATTACTTCATTTGTTTCCTTGCACAAACATCTACCAAGCCCTTGAAAACCCCGTTTACATAGCTTTTCACAAGTGAAGATCTTGTCCTGACTCTTGCCAGCATTGTGCTTTGATCTTGTGGAAAGATAGAGCTGTTAGTCAAGGCCTTGCTATGTGACAATGCTGATTGATATGATGCTATACAGATGGGTTACCAAGCCAACTCTTCTTATGAGAAATTCTTCAGATTGAGAATGACCAAGTACCATTATGAATACCTCCCTAGTTAAGAGGGGGTGTTGAAAAGTTACTAGGTTCAGTCTTTGTAATGATGTGTAATTGTGATTTTATGTAATTGATGAAAAGAAGAAAAATAAAATTATTAGTGCTTGTCTCATGGGTTTCGTGACTAAATTTTATTTTAATGATGGCTCGGATTGTAAGCCTTTAGGGTTTGTCATCTAGCTATAAAAGTCAATTTGAGTCTATGTCATGTATGGCCCTTCTTGGGCATATTACACTTGTGTATGAGTCAATAGAAATGTCAAGTAGCCCTCCAAGACCGAGCACAAGCATTAACCTCAAGTCGGCTTCAAAATGGAATTAATTGTCTCCTCCAACAGTCACATTGGCTCACATACATGACAGGTCGATTAATTATCTTGGGCAACAACTATGTCAGGCCAGGCAGTAACTCCAATAGGCAGTAAAACTGATTCAATTCATTTCATTAGGTATGTTATTGTTATATACAAAAGGGTGTGATTGCTCAGTTCATCTCCTGATGACTGTTCACATTCCTAATTTAACTATTTACATAAAT